>JAODTR010022786.1:5150-23996 GCA_025399935.1 Amblyopsis rosae
TTTTTTTTTTTATGTAAAGACAATACAAAAAATGGGTCAAAGCCCCCCCCCCCCCCCCCCCATTCTCTCACACACACACACACACACACACACACACACGAACATGGTTCAGTCAATGCAATGTGTGAAATGTTCCAGGGACACACCTTTCTCCAACCTACATCACTTAATTATTGATGAATACAATACAAACACCAGCCACTATCAAAGTACCCCCATGACGTCAGACAGTGTGTCTTGTTCTGTTACAGTGCACCTGTATATCAACATGTGTGACAACAACTGTTCCGGCTGTGGTTGCCCTGGTCTGTTTACTACAGAGGAAGAAGCGTTGACAGTTTCTGTGTGACTGACTTCAGTGAAAGGCAGGCTGCATAAAGCGGTCCAACCTCTCTTCTGAATTAAGCTGCCCCAGATAATTATGTAAGTGTGACACATTTGCATAGGACTATAAGTGGTTAAGCGCTTGTCAGTCAGTGACAAGATAATGATTTAGATGGATAGTTTGAATATTACATGATGCAATTAAATAAAAGACAAATACGATACGATTTGTTCACACAGCCTTTCAAGTAGTTCTGGTTGGTTAGGTAGCATTGTGGAATGTGTGACACACCATGTTGGTCAAAGTGTTTCTGTATCTACAGAGGATCTACTACAGACTGCAGTAGATTACAATAAAAAGAGCTCCCTGCCATATTGCAACTATTATTAACTAACTTCTACAGTATATCAACATTTTATGAATGTAAAACAATGAAGTCCAGGTAATGAACGGGAGCATTTTGACTCCAGAGCAAACAGATGGCAGAATCTCAGTTTACACACAGTGACATCACTGACACACATGAGTGATGCTTTGAAGACATGAAATGTAATCCGGTCATTAATATAAAAAGATCTATGTGGGTGTTCCGCTGCGAGTTACTGTGCATTATATGTAAACTTGTATAATAGGAATAATTCAATTTGTATTGCTTTTTATGTGATATTCTTGTTCAATTATAAAAACCTTTTTTGACCACATACAAAACTAAAATAACTAATTATATATATATTTTTTTTTTAATAATATGCATTATGTGATGTTATCTGTGGGGTTATCTTGATTGATTGACAATAAACATAGCAAATAAAGTGGACAGCAGCATGAAGACATGAAACACAACAGTAGGCGCCCACTCACGTAGGAAGTGCTTCTCCAGTAATGCAACTTCCAAGTGACCTTTGACCTCGTTGAAGCGATCGACCTCTGTCCTATGGAAATCATGAATGTCCACAGCCATGGCCAGCATGCCCGGACCAGCCTGAGAGCCACACGCACATTACCCCTAATCAGATTTTGATAGTGCTCTGCCATTAGCTCAATTCATGATAGCATTTATATAGAGAATATGTATAGGACTAGAGGTGAAGAGAGAAGAGAGGGTCTCTCTTACAGGGTCCATAAGAGAATCTGGATCTTTGTTTATCCTGGGCTTGACTATGGTCTCATCGCTGCATTCATTATCGGACGTGTTAGGAGATTCGGCAAGATCCAGGAAGTCATCTCGTCTCTGGCCGCGGAAACGGATCTTATCCAGCCGCTTCAACATGATCAAAGTGTCCTGCAGTTCACCTAGTCATGACAGACAGCCCTGAGAGAAAGACAAATCATCAAAGAGAACAATGGGGTTAATTCAAATGCAAAATGTAATCTACAGTAGCAGCTGGACAGGGCATAAAAAAACCCCACATACAATGGGATTGATTTGTTTGGAAATGCAATTTTAGCAAATCCAAAGTATTTGAGCTTTGTGCCTTTGTTCCTCCAGCTATCTTTGCCGTTATTGTGTGAATCAACTCACAGGTAATTTTAGGACTAACTGTGTGACTCCTGAACAATGCCAGTTCAGTGCCAGTGTGATTTGTGTTAGTGAAACCACATTGCATTACTTACCCATTCAGCAACTGAAAGTTCTGTTGTAGCAGTTATTTTTGGCCAGACAGAAGATAGCAAACTAGCAAAGTGGTTTATCTCATTAATAAAATAAAAACAATACTTGATGGCGTCCATATAACCTTTAAATAATGCTTTTCACGTTGCGTTCAAACATAAGTGGCTGTCAGCCGTCGGGTGGAGTCGCGCAGTGACGGCTGTTATCTATCCAGCGTGAGCAAGAAAAGAGGCGGTTCATGAACGAGATCAGAGAAGCGACAGCACCACATCAAACACGTACTGCAAAAAGAGCGCACAAGCATCAAGCGACAGCGTGTTGTATGGCGCCCAGGGCCTATCCGTCCAACACAGTAATAAAGTAATCTGATCTGACCGACTGCTGAGGAAAAACTTGTATGCAGACAGCGGATGTGTATCGCCTTCTTGCTCTCTCCTCTTCCCACCTGCTCCGTGCGCCCTGCCCCTCGGTAATTCCTTTCTATTGTCGTGATAAATAGATTAATTCCATGAACAACGCATAACGTATTATTGTCAAAAAAAATTGTTTTTTTTTTCATACAAAAACGTGTTGGTCACTCTCTGGAGACCAACCTGTAGATCAACCTAGCTTTGTTCATATTGTATGCCTCCTTCTAGCGGAGTAGCTGACAACACTATCCAGGAAATACCGTCAGAGGCGTCAACATTGCTCTTAAAGGGATATGGACAACGAGAATGCATTTAGTAGATCAAACGTTTGCTACGTTTATTTAACGTTTTAAACTGTATTACAAGTTTCTTCGACAGTACATTTCATGAATTCACTCTCATACGTTCGCTACATTTTATGCACGAGCCAGACTCGGAGACCACGGATAATTTCCCTACTGAACGCATAGTGGGTTCGTGTAACCGTCGATTTGTGACTCTAGAGGTCGCTGTTGTAAAGAAGGCTTTCTTTGAAACTTAAATTTTTTTGATTTTGAGATTACATGCTTTACAACTATTTTATATATATATATAGGTTCACAAGTTGCCTACCAGCAACCTAGGTGGGATAAGCAAGCTGATTGGACTGCTCATTTTTCCTCCAGTTTAGTTTTTATATTATGCCTTCTTTTTCCCCTGCAATTTACCAGCTTGGCTATAGCTCTACATGTGGCGATGAAGGCAATTGTCTCAGATCAATTTTTGATTTGCACAAAAATGTTTATTTTTATTTTTCAAATTCTTCCATTTGCAACAATATACAGTACTATTGAAATGCAGAATGCCATGAAGGAAAACCAGAAAGAAAACCCATCTAAAATGTCTCCACAGGGCTGCTGTCGGTCAAGCCTTACAGAATCAGAATTGGCCTTTTGTAGACAGGAGACTGACTTTAGTTCAGACACAAATTGAAAAGCTTACATTTAATTCCTAATGCTTGCCTGTGCACATAATTATTTGGGACAAACTGCACAGGTCATGATGAAATGTTGACTGAAATGTTTGGCAGTAGGTTTCAGTTAAAAAACATGTACCTGGTAGATCATGCCTCTGGAGAAAACAGGCAAGGCTCTGAGAAGGGAACTGTTGCTGATGTTGTAGAACTGTCTCCATGGGTGTTGCGATGCATTTAACAGCTCATAAAATAGGTTTTTCCAGCTTCCCTCCATCCCATTTTAATTTGAGATGCGACGATGACTTGATCAGCGGTGATGGTGGTGATGTATATAATGGAGTTGCTACAACATGTTTTAGGTGGTGGAGAGTGTGGGAGTTTCAAGCATAAATTGCACAAATATCAGAATAGGTCTTAAAAAAATAATATAAATTAAAAATAAAATCTGTCCTCTGTTATCTTCAATCTGTTATTGACAGCTTGTGTGTTTAGCTGGAAGGGTTTTAGATGAAAAGCTTTGGGCAATAGTCGTAGAAGAAACGTCCGATCATAGAGGCACATCTATGTCAGGACACGGGCCACCTGAGCCTGAACCTCCCCGTCAGGGTGTAACAGCAGCTGAATCAACCTGCTGTGGAGCTGGGAGGACTCATCCAGAAGGACCCGAAACAAAGAGTCCTGCTTCCTTCTCAGTTCATCGGCCACCTGGGTAGATGGCCTCCATGCTTTAAGGTTACCAGCAAAAGTCAGCAGGCGTAGGAGCACAGTGGTTGGTGTCCTTGCGTCAAACAGCAGTACAAGCGAAGCTGGTGCCTGAGACAAAAATGGCAATTTCAATACACAGTATAAATGTCTAACAGCACCCAACATTTTGTTTTTTGAGCTGTAAACTAAATAAAAGGACTAAACTGTGGTGCGACATCAATCAATGCTGGTGTTGTCGACAAAATCAACATAATACATCATATCTGTTTAAAATCACCCAACCGATGTCCTTGCTGGCTTACTTATAGAGCACTCATACATCATCAAATAAAAATGTTAACATTAATGGGGTCTCCCTCTCCTCACTCAGCTCTGTGACCATGTTATAAGTTGTGTAATTGGAGTCAGGCTCAAAGCTACGGTGAAGTTTGGATTTTTTAAGTACACAATAGGGCAGCACAATAAAGCATATATTAAATCAGCAGCACCATTTTGGATATGCTTAGCTAATTTAAGAGATCTCAGTTACTGCAATTATTGTTTAAGCATTATCGCATCTTTCTCTAAAATGAAGGTAACTATATTTGTGTTGGTTTTGCATTCATGTTGAATGACAATGTAGGTAATATTACCTGGGCTTGAACAATGTCATCCATCATATCTGGATTAGACGATACATTCACAAGTACTTTTAGAGCTTGAATCTGAAATAAATTAAAACCTTTTTTAGAAACGCTACATTTTTCCACCTCAATAAAAATGAAAAGGTCAGTATATTTACTATTTATTTGATCATAAATAATGTGGTTCCAAAGAGGCCCAATGAGATCTTTGTTGCGGATATGAAGAGCCAACCAACCTGCAATGCTTCAGTGCTCACAATTACAAGAGAGAGTAAAAGTGTGATTGAGTCTTTAAACAACTGATGGTACTTGTCGGTGACTGAGAGGTTGGTTAGTAGCCGTAGAGCAGCGAGCTGAAGATCAGAATTCACCGGAGATATCTCAATTAGCTCCAGTACTTGTGGCAAATAAACCTATGAAGATGGAACATAGGTGCTGTATAATAAATCCAAAACAAACCATCTCAAATCATGCAAAAGACATTAACATACCCTTATCTGTTCTTGGTTTTGGATGTTCATGCTCATATTATTCAAAGCATTCAAAGTCTGTACTCTGACCTCTGGCACAGGATCGGAAAGGAAGCCAGCAATGATATGAAGACCACCAAATTCACGGATGATATCCTGAGGAAACATGCATGTAGATTAATATGCAAGTTTAAGTAGGCTACATTCCCTTAATGTAATCCATGTGAATATTGCCACAATTAACTATACCTGGTTATAAGTGAAGGCAGCAGAATTCCCTAAGGTAATCAGCATTCTACATCTGTCAGATGGATTGCTGTTAGTTCGGAGACATGACAGCAACATTTCCAGGTGCTGTGGTTCCAAGGTCCCAGGTGCTTTGAACACGTTGTCACCTACATTTAACGTTATATTTATACGTCAAAGAGAGAATATTGTTCTAAAGGTAGATAACCTGCAATGAGCTATAGGCTAACTACGGTAGATAGCGTACCTGTAACGTCCACATTCTCCATATGTCCTCGGGCACGAACAACATCCAGCCCAGACACTTTGGCTAACAAGGTACCTGGTGGTAAAGTTATGGGTGCTTCACCTGGCTGGTTGCCCTTGACCCCGCTACACTCGTTGGATGCATTCATCTTGTTTCTCTTAAAGCTTCCACCACTGATAAGTTTATAAATGCCGTAGGAGGCTCCAGCCCCAGCTACAATACCAATCAAAGCTTTCATATGCGTGAATTTGGGAATGACACTGCCATCGCCCATGTTGAGTTATGGAAGCTTTTTAGCTAACGTTAGCAAACACGGAGTTCCTAAGACTCTTGACTTAACTGAACCTTCACGCTTTTTCCAGCTAACATATCCGGGTTTTTGGCTAGAATGTATAAAGCATTTTATCTAAGTAATATATTAAACATTTAAATATTGCGAAACACATACATTCAGCAAGCTAAAGCTAGCTGAGTACCGTAGTTGTTTGTCAATGTAGCTTATATAGGCCGACCAGATGTTAAGGAGTTTACAAAGTGTTCTTATGGACCATAATGTAGGCGACGGACATCAGTGAAAACCCATTTTATTTTTGTACGTACAATCTACATAGAATTCTGATGCATCTTGCATATATTTATAAACGTTTGTTTATATCACTCTGCACCACTTTAGTTGTCCAACATTTATAACTCACATTAGTCTGGTTACCTCGCAACCAACAGGACAAATCTCATTGGGGGGAGGGGCGAGGGGGTTCATCATCTTGTTGCAATTACACTTCTGTTATATCTTTGCAATATCAACTCGTACACCGTTCAAACAATGTCATCTTTGGAGGACGCAGATCCTGTTGTGAGAGAGTACATCCTAAAACACTCATTGCCACAAATATCTCAGGTACAGTATGTTAGCCATGCCTAGACGTACATGTAGCCAGTCTACCTGTTACTTTAGTTACTGTAGGCTAGTAGGCCTACTAGTACGATAGCCTAGATCTGATCATTAAGTTCCCTGCTACGATACAGTGCTACGGCGTGCTGTACTAACTCCTACCGTAACCTCTAATTTGTCAACAGGCCATATTGTCAGGTGCATGTCTGTTATGTCCAAATGATCCAATGAAGTTTCTGGAAAGTAAACTATTGGCCTTTCAAGGACATTGTAATATTCTGGATATCAACTGGTGGGTCGCTATGATTAATATTGCTGATTTGGTTTTGCATGTTTATGTTATGGCCACAAGGTGGCCCATTTCATCAACCATACACTGGCTAAAATGTTACCAATTAAATTTTTTGTAATATTTAATTTAGCCAACGCAAATACTGTATTGATTTTGTAAACTATAACTAGTCAGTCTTTCATTTCAAACATATTTTCAAGGCGGGAGTTTGTTCAATCAGAGTACAGTACCACAGCTTTGTCAAAAAGCATTGTGAACACTGTGGAATCAGAGGACTCCTTGGTATGCTACACTCTTTTCATTACCAAACATGTCATGATAAATGTTAAAATAAAAGTTAGATCCCATATCTCATAAAACTACATTTTTCAATGTTTTGTTTTCCTTCTAGCTGCCCTCTCATTTGGTTGAGAATGCCTACTCCTACTATAGAAGATATTTAACAAATGTTTGTTTCAGGTAGGCTGAATACCTATCCATTCATTAATATAGCAGTCTTTATTTTACAAATATTATGGACACAGTATGACACAAAGGCATTTTAAGCATATAGTCTACATGCTAAAGGATACATCATATAGTTCAGTGTTGCAAACTTGCCAATAAACAAAACTGATTATATAACCTAATGTAGATGGATACACATTTCAATATGACTTAAAACTGTATATTTTAAAGGATTCAAGGCTACATTACATTATTCGTTAAATTATGGAAATAACCGTCCTTGTATCAGTATTTTCTCTATAGGTTTCCATAAACTATTTGCAGATTTGACAGACAGTTGTATTGGATTAAAACGGATTTGTGAGTAAAACACTTTGCCCCTTACATAGTTGCTCCTGAACATAACATATCTGGATAGAGGTGGAAGGAAAATGCTTGGATCTGGTAAAGGTGTAATCTTTTTGATTGCATAGTCACCATCTATCTTAGAGTCACCACTCCGAAATGAACCAGTATCTAAATGTTTGGATATGGGGATATATTTGGCGATGCTGTAGCCCATGGTGTTGGGCTCCTTCCTGATGTTGGCTTGAGGCTTTCTGAATCGATTTCCCCCCCCTTGAGTCTTGCCAAGGCCTTGTGAGTTGATGACCTGTAGTGGGGCAATGTTTGGGCTCGCATTAACACCTTTACTTTGGGAACTATATCTATTTTGGCTTGAGAAGTAGTTGGGTGCTCTTTCAACATCGATTTTGCTTACTTGAGGTGACACTGGCAGCATAGGTACTCTATTTTCCTTGTCAATATTTTTTAATGTCCTTCCACTAATAGAATTAAGATTTTCTGAATCAGTGTCAGTCTTGCTTGATTTGAAGGCATTAGTTTGTCCTGTAAAGCCAACATCAATGCCGTGTTGCTCTGATGTTCGACGCATAGGTGAATTAAAACTCATAGGACTTCTGTGCAATGTCATCACAGTCTGGAAGGAATTAAAGTTACCGGGAACAGGAAGCTGGGTTTTACTTTTAAGTTTGTTGGAAATTTGTATTTTTTCCTGGGCGGCAGTGACTTTATTTTGCTTTGTGATGTCCAATTGCTGCCGATTTGAAGGATTCACTCTCAAGTCATTTAAGTAGCCAATATGTTCACTTTGGAGTTTGTGATCATTTGGTTTCAAATATAAAGTAATGTCCATATCTGGTCCTTGAGGCTGTATTTGGGGTTCTTCATTCTCAAGGTCAACCTTGCTGAAGGGGTGTCCATCACTTACAAATGCATTGTTAGCCAACATGTAGCTGCTTGGTTTCAGAGCAAAACCATTTTGTTGATGAACTTTTGGCTTGGAAGCTATGGCTGAAGAGTTCTGGCTGATTGTTTGGGAATGTATCCGATCATCAGTATATGTAGGTGAAAACTCAAAGCCACTGGTTGGAGGGTTTAGTTCACTTGTGTCATTGCTTGATCCCTGACCAAACGACAAGCTAGAAACAGTTGATTCAGAGAACATGATTGGTTCATCCGCCCTATTGGTATGAATGATTAAGCCATTCCCATTTTGAGAACCATCATTTCTCAGTGTTCCAGAATCTAGACTTTCGTAGAGCACAGTGCGTAGTCCAGAGTCCCGAATATCATCAGGAATTTCAATACTTTGACTGTAGTTATGGACAGATATACTTTCATTCAATATAGAGTTGGTATCCCATTCTTTCCGCTGAGACACTTCATTTGCTCCAGCAATATTTTGGGAAGGACCGTCTGCAGCAGAATGTAGTTGTAGATCAGTTTGAGCCTCTTTGTTAATATTTAGACTCTTAGAAAGCTCTTTTTTCATAGTTTCACGGGCTGTCTGAAAAAAAGTATTCATATCACTCCCAGGTATGAGGAATGAGTTCTTCATAGATTCTACAAATTGTCGGAAATGTCTAATTGTTGGGAAAGTTACTTCATTTTGTGTATGCCTCTGCATTAAAACTCCATGGGGTTGTTGACCATGAGCGGTCTTGGGTGGACTAGAAATAGGCCTACGTATGCCTGGCTCCTTCCCATGGCCATTAGGGACTGGCATTCTCCTGGGAGAAACAACGTTTTTTAGGCCGTTAGCTTCTGCTCCATGACTTGTGTCATCAGAATCATGGTCAGAGTTTAATGATCCAGAATAATATCGAGTATCTTGAGCAGGCAGAGCTACATTGTTGAGATGATAGCTAGCTACACTACTGAATCCTAATGAGAAGAAATAACAAATTCAGAGGAATCAGAGCAATTTCAAAGCAAATTAACAGATATGTTTAAAGCCTTACCTTTCTGAGCAGGAAAACAAATCAAGCCCCACAATAACATACCACAAGGCCAAGAAAAACTGAGAAAAACAAAGGAGTAGCAGTTAGAAACCATACTTTTATCAGTATTTGTCAAAATAGTCTACTTACCCAAATTGGAGAGCCATGCTAAAGAGATTAACCACAGTGCCTCTGCACCGGTGATAATAACAAACAATATACCGGTACACTTATTGGGACTCAAATTATTTGCACTTTATGGATGGGTAAAAATTAGGCCTATTTTACTTGATTTGTATGTATTTAAATAATTCCAGTGAGGAAATCAGACTGTCTCTACTAATAGGCTAAATCATGGGGAGATAAGAAATACATTATACTTCAGTGTGAACCCACACTGGACCTGTTGAAATTAGCTGATTGTAGACAGCTGTGTGAGGAGTGAAGAAGTTTAATATAATGAATTTAAATATGGTACAATGCAATATTTATAAATAAATGACAGAAACATGAATCAAATAAGTTACAACATATCCCCAACTTATATTTAATATAAAAACATTTACATTTACTGTATATTAAAAATGAATTCTTATACAAATTTGCCGAATGGATTTTCAGTCACCTTGTTTTTGGATCATGTCATGTTACTCTATCCAATAGTTATCTGTTGTCAGTGTGGAACATTGTACAGCTGCAGGGCCTTCTGCCCTAACTGGTAAATGCTATCTCAAGTGTTTCTTCAGTTAAATATTAGGCAATACTAATTTGACATGCTTTATCTATTTTGCCCCTAGACTATCTATTTATATGCTGTATGCCAACTGGTTGAGTTAACTGATATGCTGAATAAATGATGACCTTGTTGTGTTTGGTTTAGAAGGTGGAAGAGGTTTGTTGCAAATAGGAAATGCGAGGCCACAGAGCTGATCCTGAAGGTGGAACGTGAGAAGAAACTTCAGAGGGTAGCACTCAAAAAATGGGTGAATTGGCTTGCATTGCGCAAGAGTGCACAAGCAGGTAGGTTTCCATGTCTGACCCAAACACAATGAACCAGTGTAGTAGTATGTAGCATGCTTTGGACTTGGTTTGTAAAATAAATATGTCACAGAATACACTGTACTCAGCAGATGTGTCCTGACCATAGACTGTATATATAAATGGACAAACCCTCCGTGACATCACCCATAGCTTTTCTCATATTTGAACATCGTCATCATTGCAGTACCTCACTCCACCTGTAATGCCCCTCTTTGTCCCCCATTCATTATAATGGGATAAATCCATGGCTAATATATTTTTATCTGATGAGTTATAAAATTAATTCACCCCCAGTTGTACAGTTGTCATGAACAGGGAGACTAGCTATAGAGACCAAACCCGTTTTTTGAACCAGGCTGTAAACATGTTTGTTTTTGCTGTAAAGTCTGACATTTTAACATTGTAGTCTGTGGGGATTGACTCCCTTTTACAGCCAGCTTCACACGGCCATTCAATGAACTGCAGGGTTTGGCACTTCCGTGTTGTATTCACTTCTCAGCACCGGAGGTTCCTGCTTGGTCCTAACTTAAAATCATGAATTGTTGCCTTTCATACTGGCCATAATACGCCCACGCCATTGGCAATGACTAATTTTGCCCTGGTCCCAGTTTGACTTTGTAACTTGACCCTAACTGGAAGGATAGCTTGTTTGAATTTAAATTTAAGTCGTTACAAGACACTTTTGCTGTTATTTTAAACGTTCCTATTCTTAAGACCTGGGGTCAAGGGCCGTAAACCAAAATTGTGCTAAAACAAAGCAGGGGCCGTCACAACATGCCCTTTCTTTGGTCAAAACTTGATCAGATAAGCAGAATTTATAATGAGTAATTGTCATTTTATTTGGTGTTTAACTTTGGATTTGAATCAAGTTTGAATATATTTGCACTGTAGCTTCCATTGAGAAACTTCGAAGTGTTTTAAATGCAGTCCGGTATAAACGTGCAATAGCTGCATGGCAGCTTGCTGTGATGGATTCATGGAAGATAAAAGAGCACTTTGAGGTATGAATATCATTTAGCATATTGTAAACAATATTGCAACCTTCATGAAATGTGCAACTGGTTTAGTGTGCATGTTATATTTTCTAGATGCTGGAGATGAGCATATTCCACCAAGAACATCAGATTGGGGAAAGATGTGATGGGATTTCAGTGCTTCCCATGAAGCTTGCTCTAAAGGTGAAATATTCTCCCTAATGGTATATCTGTTGTTTCATGGTTTCCCCTTGTTTATGTTGTTTTTAAAACACCTGCATAGCTCTCTGACAGTGTTAAACCTGCTCCAAGTTAACATTCCTATGCCTGGGGGTAAATCTGTTCCATAATGATCTCACTCTAAATGAACTCTGTCCCTTTGAGGTCAGTTGATTAAAGTCACTTGCAGCACATTATGGTCTATTACAGACCATTTCCCGTTACCATTTTAAGGGCTGTGTTGATGGAGCGACCCTTTCTTTGTTTCAGTGCAGGTGGGGTGGAGCTTCATAGTCCACGAGAAAAGTCACCTATTGTGTATCCCCCAACCCCCCCACACACACACACACAAGTGTTTTATTGTTTTATTTTAAATATTATTTATGAGTAGCTAATTGTTATTGAAAATAACTGATACTCCAGTGCCTCCATAATTTGTGTCCTATGTAAAGCCAGTGAAAGTGCCATGGTGTACGATATTATTAGACCTGCCAGTGTTGTTTGTTCTAGCTGGCTTCCAATGTCTTGGCACAGCCTCGTGTCTCACATTGATTGTTCTGCTGTTTTTATCCAACACGTCTCTCACCATTTATGGTGAAAAACAGGGGCTCTTTATTATACACACATGGTCCAGATGTCAGTGCCATCTCCAGTGGGTGAAGTGTGGAACAATTGTTATATGGGTGTTTTCATTCCTATTTTTACACTGTTGATCAACATTTGGTGCTTTTAGATTTATGTCTTATAAGCCTAAAAGCACAAAGAGTTGTTCAATTTAGCAAATAACAGCTCCTGGTTTTGAAGAGGGTTGTTTTTTATTAAAGTAGAAAATATAGGCTGCATTATTGAACCCATATACAGTCAAATGAGTGCACAAACTATTATGACACTGACACCTTTCTAATATTATGTTCCAACCACCTTTACCCTCACACAATATTTACTTGGCTGTGATCACACCATATATTTCCACTGAATTGGTTGGAGGTGGGTCCCAATCATCCCATCGGATTGCTTTTATCAAAGAGATGTTCAGATCGATAACAATTCAATCAATAATAATAATAATAATAATACGTTTTATTTTAATAGAAACCTTCATATCATGAAATGCAGCTCCAATTGCTTCACAATAGCTATTTAAAAAGCATTAACAGAATTATACACAAGCATTATATAGATAAATGTATGTTTACATATGTTTTTTCTGAATTTCTGGACAATCACAAGTGGCATGTGAAATTTAAATCAAAGGATGGAAAAACTTCTGTAGCCTTAGCAGCAACTGGAAAACCCTTTGAGGCATAGAGCGGGAAAAAAAAAGTCCAATCGGTTCCTAAACATGTCGTCTTGCCGTGTTGCTAAATATGTTACGTCATGTTTCCGTCAGATCTTTCAGAATCTAGAATTCAGAGACTGGCTAACGTGTGCCAAGGTGTGTTCTGCGTGGCAGTCGATCATCCAATCAGGTGCGCTGTGGAGTCGGGTATGTACCTTAAACCTATGCAGATCTATAGTACTGCTTACATGCTAATTAACATGTGATTCCATCTAGCATTAAATAGGAGCAATAATGTTTTCCCAAATGTTTGGCTGAGACAGATCAATTTCTCTGCGGAGAGAGACTGGATCACAAACAGCAAGGTGATGCAAATTCTACAGAATTACTGTCTGCTGGTGATTTATATCAATCTGCGTGGATGCACGTGTCTGACAGCACCAAGCTTATCATGCATCAGTGAGTATTCCACATTCTGTTTATACATAATCTTTCTTTAAATACACATCGGTGGTATATGGATCAGTAGACTGTACAAATGCTGAAAAGTATTTTTGCAATAGTTATTTTTATGAAAAACGCTGATAAAACAAAAGGAATATCAAAAGGTGATTCTCTCATCTGATACAGACTTAAACAGAATGCCACGGACAAAACAACTGTATGGGCCTGTCTTTGTAAGATCACAGGCAACTAGTCAGTCAAGTCAAGATAGCCTGATGATTTCATATTTCTTGGGTGTCCTCAAGTGACTTGGCTCCAACTCTTCCTCCAGTCCCCCTTGCACTTCCATGGCCGTGTTCCAGAGCTCAGGGTCTGTCTGGCTTTGCGGCCGGTCCTTGGGGCACTCTCTGTTGTACGAGTTGACGTAGTCCTGTACGCTCTCGCCCACGTGGTCTAGAGGGGAGCGACACAGCAGGCCAGAATGCTTCACCCCCGGGTGCAGACGCAGCCAGTACACCATGTAGTGGATGCTGCGAAGAAGAAGAAGAAGAAGAAGAAGAAGTTTTATTTGTTTAGTGCGTCTATGCTGTGGTGTTAAGCCAGGGGTGTGCGGTGATGCGGTGGAACCCACCTGTAGTCGCAGAGCCAGGGGTTGCCTCCAAACTTCAGCTGAGACAGGAAGTAGAGATCTTCCAGAACCCCATACTGGATGAAATGGAGGCTGTTGTCAGACAGGTCCAGCTCACGGAGGTGAAGTAGGCCTGCCAAGGAAGCTTGAACATGGAAGTGACAGAGGAGAACAACTTTTACACACGCCTTTGAATGTTCAGGCAGGAAGACACACGACATTGTCCAGCCTACACATTCAAAAATACAGTATAATAACCCATTATACGAAATACAATGAGTGAGAGAGAGAGAGAGAGAGAGAGAGAGAGAGAGAGAGAGAGAGAGAGAGAGAGAGAGAGAGAGGAAAAGGTGTGGCATGAATGTGGCAGATACTGTATACAGTACAGTAAGCAGATCAGTGAATATGCATGCAGTGCACCTTTGTCTATGTGTTCCAGTTTGTTGTTGCTCAGGTTAAGTGTCCTCAGACTTCTGGCCTCCAGGAAATCTCTGCCCCTTAGGTGATGGATGGAATTATGTGACAGGTCAATGTGAACAATATTATCAGGGATTCCTGATGGAATTTCTGTCAGACCTGAAGAGAAAGTGGAAATTGCATTTGGGAATTATTATTATTATTATTATTATTACATAATTTATAATCTCAGTGTTTATTTAATTGAGTTTACTTGGGTTGTTTGTACTAGGTTACATTGTTAAGCCAAGTGCCAGGTATATTTGAAATCCAAAACATTGGCACAGAGACAACTTTGAGATCTGCCCCTATACATACTCTCAGTTAGTTTTCCAATAGGCTCATTTTATATCCAGCTATGGTGAATCATTTAGTGTTTATCCAAAATATTGTCAGGAAATTGTGAAATTTCATTTGGCTTCAAATAGTCCAGGAAGCACAAAAATAATGTCTGCCAAACATCTGAGTTTTTGATGCTTTTTACAAAGTTTTTTTTATGCCCCACTAGTTGTATTCAGTCAGAATAGTTCAAAGGTGTTAACTGACTAATTGTTGCCAGTTCAATTTGTGTCTAGCCCACATGTTTACATGAATTGGGCATGGATTAATTGTCTCGGTGAACATGGCTCTGGAGTCTTCCTGAGGCAAAATGCATGTGCAGACGACCCAGTGAGCTAGCTGTTGCGCAAGAAACACACGCCAAACCGCTACACTAAAACACTCCCTGAATTTATAGAATACCAAAGACCCACTGATTCACTCCTCCCTCTCAACCACACTGGAAATACTGAGAATCTCTGTGTTCACAACTCTTTGGTTGTTTGCCACTACAGCAACAAAGTGCTTGCAAAGCAACAGTTCTGTGTTCAAAGTGGGGTCAGGATCACTATGAGTTGGTTCTAAGAAATTGCTATTTTTCTTTTTTGTATTCGTTTTCATTTCATTGTTATCCGGTAGAACAAAATAACACCAAAGTACATACAGTAGTAGCTAGCATAGTATTACAACTGCCGTTTCAAAATCACCTCTTTTGCTGCAGTCTAAGCGGGGCTGTGGGAACAGGTAGGTGTGGCAGACAGTGGTGGCATCTGGCTTGATCTGGATTGGGATAGGGTCAACGGTTTGATTACCCTGCTCGTCACCTGTGGGGTCTGACTCCTGACACAGCAGGTCAGCATCCACCTGCTTCAACTTTCTGCCTTTCAATCTGAGAGGCTCTGTACATCTGTAGAACAAACAGGATTATGTTGTGGGAATGTCGGGAAATCCAAAGCTGGAAAAGGTCCAGAAAGTAACGCCACTAGAAAAGTTTTGGCTGCAACCATGTATTGTGATAGATAATAATAAATGTTAATCCACTAGGTTGGGAAAGCTATTCAGCTAGTAGTATATGTGGCTATAGAGCAAACACATGCTTAATAGATGTTACTTCTGGACCTGTTTTTATTCCCTTCAACCTCTGCGATAAATCTCACAATATGCCATAAAAAGCTTATGGAAAATATCTACAACAAAAAAATATGAGGGAAACTATTTTATTTAGTTATCTGAAAATATGATTAACTTTGTACTTCTGTTGTGGAAATGCTTTAAGGTCCTCCACACTTCGGTCATACACACAGAATCAGTGTGTGTGCAGCTATTCACCTCGCATACTTTCCTAGATTCCGGTTGCTTGGAACCTGAAGGCTGCGTATGAGGTCTTCCAGCGGACAGAGACACTTCCAGGGGTTGTCATAGAGGCGTAGGTGCTGCAGGTTGGGCATGGGGATGAGGGCCTCCTCGCCGAGCGTGCCCAAGCGGTTGTGCTGCAACAGCAGCGTGGTGAGTTGCGTCAGACCCTGGAAGGCACCTTCCTCCACCGCCGAGATGTGGTTCTGCTGCAGGTCCAGAGTCTTTAAACCTTCCAAACCGACGAAGGCGCCGTCGCGTAGGACTCTGATCTGGTTATGGGCCAGCAAGAGGTGTCTGGCTTCCTTGGGCCAGCCTTTGGAGGAGTGGATGGACTTGAGGCGCTGGCTTTGACAGTCCACAATGACCTCCCCGTTTTCAGTAGCAGACTCAGAGCAGCCAACTGCCGCAGGCCTGGCTGAGCCTGACCGGCCGTGCCGGCCACTTCCTCTGACCCTTAAAACCACAAATAACACCCAGGTAAGTAGCTGTGGCGTGCTCAACCTCCTCTTTGCATTCAATGTGGTTAAAATACAGATGGGTACGTCTGTGGACTGAATAAATGTTGCTTAATATTTAGAGTCTGGATAAACCTTAACCTGAGAGCGCCAGATGGTTTTGTTGCGCACAACCATCTGGTAAGGCGTCCATTGAAACTGTTTAGAAAAGGGGGCAGGCACTTTCAAAAAATACGTGGCATTACATCCAATACGTGATTGGATGTAATGCCTGTTAACGTCACACCTAAGCTACGCCCGTATCTGCCAGCACGACGCTGATTGGTCATAAGCACTGTGGATCTGACTGAAGCGCAAAGATTTTGAGCACTGATTCTTGCGGCAAAGTCGAACTGAAGCTCGCAAGATCACGGTGTTCTCGCGACGAGGCTAGATGAATCTACCCATCTCTAATATTCATACGTTCATAAACACAAAATCTGGACAGTCACTGGACAGGCAGTATAGGCTAATGTGTGAGAAGTGAGCGATAACTTGATTCAGGCTAATTAAATCCCAACGTGAATACCTGTCTCGCTTGAGGCTATGCCGCGCCCCTCCAAGGCCGCGACCTCTGCCCTCTCTCTTCATCTCCACAGACGACGGCAGCAGCAACAGGACAGACAGCGCCACGAGCAACGACCGGGTAACATGCATCGTGACGCCAGATAAGATCCTTGACGAGCGCTTCAGCCAAAGCAAAGGTCCCGATGTGGAATTAACTCTTCGGCAAGGAGGAGGATTGGAAACAGAAGCGCGAGGTCACAGACCAGCAGTAACTGCTGAAGAGAAACAGCTGCGTACCCTGTAGAGGAAGTTAGAAGCAACACATTACGTATAATGACATTAAGCAGAAAAATATGAGCTAAAGTTTGAGCCAAATTGTGTGAACTTTTATGTGGTTTTTGTTTCCTTTACTTTAAATTACTTTCCCATGTGTCTTATATTAGGTCAATGCAGAAATCTGCAGGAGATCAATCTATCTGAATGTACTAACGTCACTGTAAGTAATTTGACAGCATCTGTAGTAAGATTACCTTCAATCTGACATTCATGTAGGACAAGGCCATATCCCTTGTAATATAGAGTATTCCCTGTGTAATACCATCCATATGTGGAACACAGCTAGGACCCTTTATCTGTTTACAATATTATCAGTAAATCTTGTCAAAGGGTTTGGTTTACACAGCATGCATTTCATTTTGGATGTCAGGGTTTTTTTTTTAAGAAAGCTTTACTTTGGTTAAGCTTTTTGTGCAGTAATGTATGTGGTAAACTCTCAAGGCTGCTGTTAGTAGTTTGCCTGTATGCCTCAAGTATCGACAGAATCTAACAACTGTATTTTGTGTTGTAGGACATGGTGATACAGAACATTGTTGAGGGATGCCCCAACCTATTCTACCTGAACCTCTCCTGCACACTCGTGACCAACCGCACACTGTGGGAGCTGTCCAGGTAAACCTCTACACCTTGGGACTTGTGTTGTAGTCTCTGACCTGACCGTCCATCAACCCCCAGTGTCCTCTAGGTCAGTGGTTGTCACGACCCCCCATAAGCTGAACTATAACCATTGACCACTTCTTTTAGTAGCAAAACATAGGGAAGATAGATGAACACTATCAATATGCACATTTTAAGATAATGTATAAAAGAATATTGTTAGAAAATTGTTTTTCAAATATTGTTTTTTAATGTTTAGTTTGAGAACCACTGCACTACATATGATTTATGCTATTTCCTTTGCCCCAGGCACATTCCCAGAATGTGCACTGTATTTTCTTCTTCAAAGCAGAACCCATTGCTCAATGGTACAGTATTTCATGTCAGAAAGAACTGCCTATGACTAAAACAGTGATCCAGAGACGTGGGTGTGTATATCAGAAAACAAAATTGACATGTTTATTATGTTGTGTACCTACCATCTTACAGATTTGGGTCTTCAGAAAGCACGTCAAAAAACGATTTATAATTATGCTATTACATCACTGTTGAACGTATTCACCTCCATCGAAAACAGTACGTTGGATGTGTTGATGTACAGAGGTTTCATTAAGATAAACAACAGTGCCTGAGCTTGAACACTCATTTGTCTTGAACTTTTCACGCATACTATAAAGTACACACATTACCC
>JAODTR010022795.1:0-23991 GCA_025399935.1 Amblyopsis rosae
AATACCAAAATAAGCTTTGTAACTTGTTCAGAACTGCATAAATCCTTACGAATGAAATTGAATGTTTTTGCAAGGAATAAAAGGGGAAAAAGGCCTAGGGATGGCCTAGTTCGGAAGAGGTTAAACCTCTCGACGCAGTGTAGCAACTAAACAATCAGAGAGTAGATGTGTGTCGCCGATGCCCCTCTTTCGATTCTTAGCAATCGAAAATGGAGGAGAAACTGTGCTTGTTAATTTACCGGGACATATATTTAAACGTTTATCTACAATTGATCTAGTATGTTCATGAGTTGGTTTATCCCTCACATGTAACAAGGCAGACACACTTTTTAGCATAACTATTTGAGTGAAAAGGCAGGCTACAAGCAGCTACAAAATCGCTGGCGGTGTGAATGCAGTTTTTTCCCATTAAAAGGGAATTTAATTGTTTTGTGCAGCGCATTAATGCAATATTATTCTCAGGGTCATTGACAATACATTTTTGCTTGGTTATCCAATGATGTATTCCTCAGAGAAAAGAAAAGTTATTTATTGATAGGGAAATGGGAAAAAGCGCAATAGATATTTTTTAGTAGTGCATCATTTAGGGTAAGGTAATTGGCATCATTTTATGTTTCTCATTGTCAACATAAAATATGAAAAGATAAAATACTACAATGGTTTACTCATAACCAGCATTAGTAACATGAATTTGTTACATATTTTCATGAAACTGCGTAATAAAATGACTTTCACCTAGACCCAAGTAGACACTGTGCATGGTTTCCTGTTTACCATTCTAGCAGTCACTTTCATTAAAGAAGCCTCAGGAAATGAGACGATGGGTGAACTCAAGGTAATGCTGAATCATGCACACCACAGCAGTATAATATTTAATATTGTTTTTATCCTAAATGCAATGGTGAGAGATTAAAGTATGCCTGCGTTATCCTTTAAAGCAACAAATTACTAATGTCAAGGCCTCTCAGACTGAACAGCATACAGTATTCCCATGTTTTTTCAGCTTTGTACTTTTCCACAGTTTCTCTCAGGTTGCTCTCTAAGTCATAGATACATACTTATGAGACATAATCAAGTATTTTACATTTTGCATTTGTGTCAACAGCAACTACATTTGTCATGAGTTCAATCGGCCATATGCTACATCAGCCATCATAATTACAACGCAATCTATTAGAACAAGTAATTACATTAGAGCTATAGGTAATACATTAGATTTATTTGCAAAGATCATAGACAGAGCTTTAAGTTAAGTGGAGTGGGGTGGATTATGGGAGCCACATTTAAGTAACGTTAGGAAAGTAAAACATAATTGATAATGGATATTTGACAAGAAGTACGGGAGGGATTTACAGTAGTATTCTATAATGGTCTCTTTCAATATGCATAGCTGCTGTTGAAATGATCTCTGGAGCTGAATGTTGCTATGATTAATTTCTTATTATTCTGTCTGCATTATGATGTTTCTTTCTCTCTCTTTCTTTCTCTCTCTCACTCTTTCACACCCACACACACACCGACACACGTGCATGTGCACACATGCACACACACACACACACACACACACACACACACACACACACACACACACATAAACCACTAA
Source organism: Amblyopsis rosae (assembly GCA_025399935.1). NCBI lineage: Eukaryota > Metazoa > Chordata > Actinopteri > Percopsiformes > Amblyopsidae > Amblyopsis > Amblyopsis rosae. The sequence goes on from JAODTR010022795.1 coordinate 1,604, forward strand.
CAGATACAGTACACACGATGACCGAATTACAGAAGATTGTGCAGAGTCTAGATATGTTTTAGAGGTGGAAAAAGGATGCTCGTGTGATTGTTTTGATGTGTGATTCAAATGAGAGGGAGTTATCAAAAGTGATGCTTTTGGTGGGGGGGGAAGCTGACTGTTCTCAGTGCATATGCACCGAACAGCAGTTTGGCGTATTCGGCCTTCCTGGAGACCCTGAATGAAGTCCTGAATGGGGCTCCAGTAGGGGATCGTTCTACTGGAAGACTTCAATGCGCATGTGGGCAATGATGTAGACACCTGGAGAGGTGTGATTGGGAGGAACGGCCTCCCTGATTTAAACCCAGATCCAAACACAGGTAAGTCTGCCAAATGCCGTAAATGTAAATGCAAGTCATTATAGGCCTATATTAAATTGGTGTATTTAGTGTTGACCACCCTTTTGGCTAAGTAAAAGAAATTCAATGCCAAACAAAGGCTCAGATTTAGCGTTTACATGAACCCTATATTTCCAACTTGAAGTTAAATTCTCGGCCAACTCAATTTAAAGCAGAGTGGTAGCATAACCCGTTTCATAACCCGATTGAAATAGTTCTATAAGCTGTTAAACCCGTTACCTGGTGTTCTTCTGCGCATGCCCCGTCTTATGCTAGTAGTTTTGTGTGATGCCGGTAGGCTATTCTGCACAGCCACTGTACAAAGTGCAGAAAAAACAATTCCGACACAAGCAAATAAGTGAATTAGACAGTGACTTCATCTGTAACCGTAAATCTCTCCACCAGTCACACAAATATCCTCACTCTCCGACGTACCTACAACTAGAAGGTAGCCGGTTTTAGCCTTTTTGCTAGCGGGACACATTACATTACCAAGCTAGATAATGTGTGCATGTTTAACAATCTATTGATCTACTCCGATAAGTTCTAGCGCATATAAACGCCAGACCCGATTAGGTGACATACTATACCATGTAAACAGGTCATCCGAAATCTTCAATTGGAAAGATTCCATTCGGAAAGACAAAAAAAGTTTCCTTGTAAACCCTGCTACTGAAACTAAAGCTAATGAACAATAGCACAAAAATGCATTAATTCAAGTAAATATAAGAACTTTTTTTGCGTGATCCATGTTTTCTTTAACTTGCAACAAAAGTCAAGTAGGTCATGGCAGGCTTGTGTACTGCGAGTCGAGATTGTTAAGTGAGAGTATACCAAACTATGTGGGACCTTTGCCCAATGACCTCCATAGGTGAGCGAGGAAAGTAATCGTCCTTGTTGCATCAGAGGAGGCAAAGAGAGCATGTTGTGAAGTTGTTTATTGGATGGAACGATTGCTTGACCCACGCAAGGGCAAAGGCTTGTGCATTCTGGCTGTAGATAGATATTTTGTTCAAAGTGCAGCCCTTACAATACTAGTCTGTTTTTATCACAGCCAAGGGGCCAAAGAGCTTCACCTGGCCATCTCTATTCTTGTCCTGTCCAAACAGAAAACAAACAAGACTATGTTATCTCATGCACTGCCTCAAGAAGAAGAAGATGAAGAAGAATGAGAAGAAGAAGAACAATTAGATAACCACAACAAAGTTCATAGTAGTGTATGAACTAATGTTGAACCAACTAAGCTGAAGGCAGCTGTAAGACAAATTCAGTCCTCTGATGGAATACGTCACCATTCACAATACAGAAACAAACTCCCTGCCTTTCAGCCTTATATTTATAGCAGAAGCCTGACACATTTGGCCGGGATACATTTTCCATACCTGTTCTTTGAGACTTTGACATTAAGAACTTTTAACTTGCGCACATACCATTTACTGCATTACTGATTTTCTAAGTTACTGTACTACAGTAGGTAAATAGTTTTATTCAAACTGACCGAAAATGATCAGTTCTAAAAGTCAACCCTATCATCTATATACTCATGTTGACTTGACTGCAGCAAAACTCTAGCAGAACAATTCCTGTGTTTCATTACTAAATTTGCAAAAAGGCTTAGAATAATAACACATACTACACCACAGCCCTCTACAATGTCTTAGAATGATTAAAATATCTTTGAAAAGCTAGTTTGCTTCAAGCTGTATTTGATCATGCTGTCAATGTCACAAAATAAAGACAAGTATTTTATCAACTTAGCCACAGAACATTCTGAAACTCTTGGATTTTATCATCATCCCTGTAACGCTTTGTCCTAAACTGGCTTAACACGACTATCATATCATTTTTGATAATGGTAAGGCATGATATAATGGCATAGACCCATAGCTAATTCTTAAAATTTTTTATATGAATACATCTTGAGATCCAGTGCAATTCATAAAAGGTTTTGTCTGTAATGACACTACTGCCCACACACATCTCCCTATAGCACACTTCACCAACTGACCCCAGGCAGATACAGTATGGACCAAAATACAAGAGTTAATGGAAGAATATTAATGTCAAATACTTCTCAGTGAAGATTAGCATCAGCCACATATTTGAATAACTTGATATAGTTGATTTAGAGATATACCTTACCCTCACCCAATCCATGTGCTATGCCGAAGTGTCCTTGAGCAGAGCACAGAATAATTTCCAACATTATTGATATTACTTCTTCATAGTTTACCACCTTATGATTGTATCCTACCAAATAAATATATGTTTTAGTGGAGATTTTCATAAACATTAAGTTCATAACTATAAAACCCTTATCTGCAATGATAGTGCCACCTATATTGTCAGTCTGTAGGTGTGGAGATTTGCTGTATACATAGCTGGTACTAATGATCTTATTGGTTTAACATTCCAATTGATTACAGTGTTTAGGCTAAAATGATTAAATTGAGTAATACAGACAGCTTACAGTTCTTGATGAAAAATGAAACCGTGCCATCTAATGTGAACAATGTGAATTTATGACATTCTACAGATTTGTCATGAACTCTTAGCTGTCAGTCAAACCCAGAAATGAGGGAGATTATACTACAGGGAAGTATGAACTCAGAGGCTTGAAGCCATTTTCACAGCCATCTCCAAAATAAGACCTCTTTTGAAAAAAGGAAAATATCCATCATTCAATGATGGTAGTACTAAAAGTAAATATATTTCAAGGTAATACAGCCACCTGAAATGTATACAAGTGGCTGATTAGAGTTTTTTCTGATAGCATTTCAGTTGCAAATCATGCTCTTTGTGGCTTCCTGTAACTAAGCCCTGCCAATTCTCAATGTCCGGGGGAAGAATATATTTGGTTGTGAACTCCATGTTCCACTGTGCAAGTGTAAAGATAGCCTAGTTAGTTTAATTTGAGACTGGCTGCTGCTTTACAGACATGTGGCTGACACCTGAACTGGATCATTTGGAAGAGGGATAAATGTAGCCGTGCGTGTGTGTGCGTGCATCCGTGTGGCGTGTGTGTGTGTGTGGGTGGGTGTGTTCGCGCGTGTGTGTTTCTGTCTGCACACAATGTGTGTCATAGGTCTGACACCTGAACTGGATAATTTCGAAGAGAGATAAATGTAGTGTGTGTGTGTGTGTGTGTGTGTGTTATGTCATGTACTGTACCTGCTCCTGAACTGAATAATTTGGAAGTGGAATACATTCTGCTGTGTATATTTTGATAGGCTACACCTTTTTCCACAATTATTAAGAACAAACGTATTGACCAGCTTTTGGAGGAAATCCTAAATATGATGCCACATATTATTGGTAGGGATGAAATTATATAAATATTGCAATATCTTATAATAGTGAATGAGGCTATCTTGTATGTGATGGACTGCTACCTGCAGTTGCAGGCGCTGCAGTGATGGAAGCATGTCAGCCATTGTTAATGAGGCGTCCTTGCTGCTCTTAGGAAACAGCAAAAAGGTCAAGATGGAATAACCAGCGCAAACCTGTTAAAAGGTCAAACAACACTAATGTGTTTTTCAGGCTGGAATGTTTCCAGTTTATTCAGTTAAATATTAGGTCAGTGTTAGTAAGTGTGTACAGCTACAGTATGTGTAAGTATGGGCATGTGGCAATGATGGGGATAGGGACAAAACTTGTCTGACATAATCAGTACTTGGTACAAGTATAGTTTTTAATTTGATAAATCCGCTAGAATCATGTATTTAAATATCTAGGTACTTTAATGTAGGTCTCATATTCTACTAAATAAGCCAGGGTACTTGATTTTCTTTTATTACCACCGGTAGTTAAGGTATCTGTCTAAGTAGTGTAAAACTTGGTATATGGCATTATTAAGTAGGGATGTCACGATCCAGTTTTTCCAGTCCCGACACCGACACTTTGGGTATCGGCCGATGCCGAGTACCGATCCGATTCCAGTGTTAAATTAAGTTTTAAGTTAAGTTGAAAAGTAAATGACAGCCAATCTATATTTTAGGACTTAGATGCATTTTAGAAACCTGCTGCTGATAGTGTGGCCTGGGTAGGTTAGACATGACTGGTGCTTGACAGTAGACCTACGCGTATACATTAATTTAATTGGATCAGCCCCGTGGATCGGTTACAACTGTCCAATTCTCACCAATTCCGATCCAGCTATTTAAGTCAGTATCGGACTGATTTCCGATCTCTGTATCGTATTGGTGCCATCCCTATTATCAAGTCAGTCTTCAGCCTCTTTAACTGCTATCAAATTGCAAAACGTATTATTATGAAGCATGTACTGTAGTAGACTGGTACACAAATTAAACTGGCTTGACCGATAGATACATTGCAGGCTATTTTTATATTTGTCACAGTGTTAAGGCTTGTTACTGTAGTTCTTATGTTTAAGTAATAAGTAATAATGCTGAATACAATAAGGGAAGGTTCCTTGCTCTTTTACAACAATGACATAGTGTATCTTTCATTATAAGACAGCAGAGGGGGTTTTCGGGCAAAGGGGTCTGTCATAGCAGTCCCTATTTAAAAAAGAAATACGTAACAGGGGAATTCAGAGCTGCAGTTTAAACAGGCTATGACAGATTCCGCATATTAATAATAGAAAGGAATTCTATTATTCTGGGATATCCAATTTCCAATAATGAAATAGTCATATACACCAAAGTTCGAACGGAATGATAAATTGAAGTATAGCGATATGAAGGGTCGGACAACATTCCGAATATGGTATTAGTTAACTGTCAGTTCCACTTGGGAGAGTTACGTATACTTTTCTCTACTGATCGTGACAACAAACAACATATGAAACAAACACACGCACATGCACACAAACACAGATACACACACAGACACGCGCACACACACACACACACACGCGGCCCTTACACATTGTTGCTGGGCTAAAGAGCCAGAGTGTGCTTAGTGGTTTGGCATGAAGCCCGGGGTGGAAAAATATAATTCTGAAACAAAAAAGGTCTACATTATTAATTTGTAAAGTGTGACAGTGACAAGACTATGTCTCATTCCACCTCCACTGCAGAGAGTGATATTTTTCCGCCAAGACCAATCACAGCCTATTAATGGGTCCTCCAGCAGAATGGTGTCCCATACGTGCATTTGTGTGTGTGTGGGGGGGGGGGGGGTTAAATAAATAAAATAAGTCACTAAGTCAGACCAAGGAGAGATGAAGGCATGGCGGAAGAGGAGGAAGTTAAAGAGGGGGAACAATGAGTTTCTTGATTCAAGGAGATGCCAGATGACCCAACAAGACGGGGGGAGATTGGGGGTTGGGGAGGTGGGGTGTATCTCCTTACACGTGTATTCACCTCTGTGCCGCACTGGGAGGTTTAATTGGGCCTATTCATCACAATGACTGGGTCAATTTACCTCTTGAGGATGCCAACAACCCCCCACCTAACCCCTTCATACACATTTAACTGAATCAAATATATTTAGCTCTCTCTCTCTCTCTCTCTCTCTCTCTCTATCTCTCTCTCTCTCTCTCTCTCTCTCTCTCATTGCGTTTGTGGTCCCTTACTCTCTTTACCTTTTTGAAATCGTCCATGAGACGTGGGGGAGGGGGGTGCGTGAAGCGGGAAGCCGTACAGAGAGTGATGAGATATCCACTCCAAGATAATGGAATACAAAGTGGGTGTCGCTCTAATTTTCCATTAAATTATCTAGTGATGAATCCTTCCGGGAAGGTGTTCTTCAAAGTGGTCCGCCATTCACTTTCATCCTACAAAAGCGCAGACACGTCCAAGTCAACTCAGCTGGACTGGGATGGGGCTAGGAGAGAATCAGGAAGATTATAATGACATTGTTATGCAGATCATCGTCAGAGGTTGCCAGGCAGCACATGTATAAAACGAAACACAAAATGCTTACTTTGACGTAATTGTCCTTTGTTAGTAATGAAATTAATATACTATATAATTAATAATGTTAAATGTGATTATGCATTGAAGCAGACCACATTTACATTCACGCAGATCTACCATTATTGACATTGAATTTGCACAATTGCAGGATGGATGGTTTGCGTGATTGGAATAGGAAATAGGAAAAATTATAATATTTGTAAAACCTTGGCAAAAATAAGAGGGGAAGTTATCATTGTGCGTGCATACATTTGTGTATTTGAATTCCATTTAGCATGTTAACTGTGCCTTTATTTACAATATCTGAGGATAGGATAGTGATTCCCAGCCTGAAGGTGGAAAGTTCTATTCCCTGCATGCCCACCCTATCCATAAACATCACTGAGATACATCCATAACCCCTAGCTGCACTTTAATATGAATATAATAGCACTGTAAATTGCTAAAAGTCCTAATTATACTGTAATTGAAGCTATCTGCATTTCCAATAGCTTGACATTTCAACTTTGTGCCAATGTGGTGTTGTCATTGCATCAGGTCATACATTATGTATTGTCGACAAGAAGTTTGGAAAGGTACTTTTCTTATTCTCATTTTGATCTCCTCCTTAATCCAAACTGACAGACAGGATAGAAACATATGGGTGGATCAATGTAAAATCGTAGGTTCAGAGTCTTGTTTTAGCTTCATTCAAGCCCCTGAGACACAGAATCATTGTCTGTTGTTATCATGGCTGGGGTTAGCAATTGGACAAATCGATACTAGCAATTGGAAGCACTGTCTAGGTGTCAGGGCAACTGTGTTGGAGGGTAAAGTTAAGGTAGCAATATTGGAAAAACCAATAGCCTCGATCTGTTAAAATGATGAAGTTTAGGAAACGGCAAGTCCTCTTGAACTGTACGCACTCTGCTGCAGTGCTCGGACATCTTTATTCATCTTTAATCAATAAGCATCTTGTGATTTAATGAAGCGGAATATATTTTTAGTGCATGCAGATTTAGTGTGTCTGATTTAATTGTTTTAAGATTTAACTGACTCCCTGTATGACATACTGTATTTTTGGTTAGGTGGTGGATCAGTGACACATTTAGGGACACAAACAAACATCTGGCTGGCCATGGATGATAGACACAAAGCTGTACATGTATATCTGCAATGAAATGCAACCTGCACTTACCATAGAGGACATGAACATGATTAAACACAAGACATGTTTACATGTAGGGCCGTCCATTTTGTTTTTAAATATGTCAATAATAAGATTGGGACTAAGTTAATGTCACGTATTGTACTTCTTCTTCTTCTTTCCAGCTGCATATCGTGTGAAGGGACTAAAAGGCCTGAACAAATGTTGACATCTGTCTAACATCTAGTCAAATTTCCTACGTGAAAGAAAATCAGTATGTAAAACAAGTCAGTCAGATTTGGCCCGAGGTGCGACACCATATCTCAGCTGTAACCGCCTGTCTCTGACCTATCCTCCCACTACCAGTCACAACCAATCAAGTTCAATTTTTTGGCATGTTAAAAAGTGCAACACCAACTGAAACTGAATATTCAGGGAGAACAAATATTTCCAAAAATGACATGATATTGTATCTTTGAAGCAACGCATTAATCTAACCATACATCTTTTAATCTATATGTTTTTAAGATAAATTAATTAAGCAGAGAATAAATGAATGGTCCATAACCGCAGTCAGGGTGTTTAATAGAAACAGTACAGTATAGGTGCACGTTACTGTACAGTTTACATTCAATTAAAAAAGGGTGAAGTTATTTTAGCATGGCTTTCTGTTGATTACTTGACTCCAACAGACAAATGAAGATCATCAAGATGAAAAAACATAACACAAATAAAATGTCTTCCAAATCTTGCGTTTGAGAGTTGGTGTGTATGTATATAAATTGCTTATTCAATAGTTTCTGGCATATTCTTACTTAATATAAACCTTATATATTACAGACATGAAATCAGTCCAAGCGAAGGAGCTTTGACAGGACCTTTGTCAAAGCACACTTTGATCGGGCAATGGAGCGAATCTGTCAGCAGATATCTGCCCATCCATCACCCAGCTGGAAGATGGAATATAATGACCTTTCCTTTAATGAAGCACTCCTCAGCAGAAACACACTTAATACGTATTTCATTTTGGTAAAAAGTCATATCAGTAATTATGGATTATGTTTCCCTCTTGTGCTACTGTATGTTAATTACATAGTATGTTCCTTAAACATTCAGTGATTTTAAATGCTCATCGAGGAGGCACACAAATGGCGTGATAGGCGATTCTGAATGCACTTGCAGTGGACACAACAGTAGCTGTGAGACTGAACACGTGCCACTATTTACTGTATATTTTACAGTAATGGTGGTAATTGTGCCTACATGTGATTATATACAGCAATATGCTTTACTGCCCCGGTGCCAGAGCAGGCAGGGACTTACATAAAGGGACTTCTTGGCTGCATTGCAGATATAAAATTCATATTCTGTGGATGAGGCTTGATCCCCCCCCAAGCATCTTTCCGCAACAGGGTCTGAACTGAATGTAATGATAAGAGCATAAGAGCGCCCTATACCTGCCGAGCCCTTCCTTGATATCTGTCTTAAAAGAAGTAAATGTTAATCAAGGGTGAGGTTTCAGGTCAGATGTTTTCTACATAATACAATTTCACTGTCCTAATAGCTCTATAATACAGCTCTTAAGATACTGTATGTGACCTGACCATATCGCATCCTCCTAAAACTTTGTTTTTACACAGCCAATAATGCAAAGCCTAAGTTGAATTACGCAGAAGTGAAGCGTCAATGCACTTATCGGGTGTATTTCAGTAGACGTACAAAGCTGCTAAAGATACAAACACATACTGTATGAACAATGCCCACACCATCATGGAGTCAATGCCGAACTGAACTTGTTTTTGAAATGAAAGCCACTTGAAATTGAAATATTGACACAAATAGCTCCCCCTCTCTCTTTAGCAAACGTGTGTATTTGTGTGGAGTAATGAGCAGGTGAATTATAACTGACAGACTGCACGGAGACAGATGACTGACAAGTGCTGTGGTGAGTCATTGCTATGTCTTTGCATACTAATTCAGGGCCTTTATAGTACATAGGGAGAGAGAGGGAGAGCTAGAGAGAGAGAGGGAGAGAGAGACTGGGACAGAGGCAGGTGAGCATTGAGGATCCAATGGAGAGCAGTTCCTGTTTCCTCTAGATAAGACTCCAACAGGAAATTGCAAAATGGAAGCAGTATCAAGTGGAAGGCTTTGCCTCTCTCTCGCACTGCCTTCCTTGCGTTCTCACTCTCCAGGCCTTCAAGGAACGGATGTCATATATGCTAAATTCGTCATGCAATCATGATGATTATAACCACACACACCAAACCTTCTAATGATGTTATGAGACTGTAATTGCTCTGATTACATAACCGTGCCTGACAGTATACAGTCCATTAGCAAACATTAACAAAAGCACATGAGCATAGAAGAACAACATTACAAAGCTATCTGTGAGTGTGAATACATGTAATAATTTGAAAAAGTTGAAATGGTTAGTTCTTAATTTAATTAATTTAGTTATTCAAGTTGTTCAAGATGTATAAAGAAACCCTAATCATGCTTCCGAAACAGTTTCATTACAAGTGGTATTTATTGAAATTGTAAAAGTAATTGACCAAGAAGAGTTCATACTATGTTGGACATGATCTATGCACTTACTGTACTGATACGATTATGATATATGGTTGCAACTGGGGTGCAGGTGGATGTCCCTGGTATGAACAATAATACAAAGCCCTTTCACTGTGCAAAAACGAGTAAATTACTAGGCTCTTGCATAAATAACATATGGAACATACTTAATGTCCAACATTGTCATAGCACATTGCATTATAATCAGTTAATTAAAGCAATGTCACCCCTAGTGTAATATGGCTCATTGAAGTCCCTTTTTGACTCTGATTCTTACTAGGATTTTAGCCTCTTGCCTACAGATCTACTGTGTAGCCAGTAGGGGGGAGTGCTGATCTCTGTTTAATGCTGTACAACACACACACACACACACACACACACACACATACACACACACAGGCACAGCTGCATACACGTGCGCACACACACACAGGCAAGCTGCATGCACGCACGTGCACACACACACAGCAAAACTGCATACATGTGCCACACACACGCACACACACACAGATGTAAACATGCAGCTGCACAAAAACACATACAGTACACAAATCTTCACACATATTCAAACACACACACACCGATGCCCCAGCGCATGCGTGCACACACCCACACACACACATTTATCAACAACACGTGATGTCATCATTTCCCATTAGAGATCTGAGCGGGATTCATTTATTCAGCTCCCACACGCCCACCACTAACCCTCTGCTTCCATTTAAATCAGTCACAGCAAAACAGCGGCCTGCACTTTCACTAAATAGAACCTTTACCAAGTTGGCCTAAAAACAGAAGCCTCGCTTGCATTATAATATTCATAAGTAAACATGAAAGGATTTCCAGCCATGTGAAGATTCGTCCAAACCAACAGCCTATTACTTCCTAAGTAATCCCATATGCTCTTTATAAATTTTACATTTTATAGCTAAATTGATATTGACACATTATTTTTGTTGGGTGTTGAGGCCATTGTGAAAATCAACACAGCTCACATGCTTTGTTAATAAAATACAAAAGCAATGACAAAATGGGATGTGTTTCAGATTTATCATTTTACTACATATGTTGTAAAATGTTGCTGTACCATACTGTATGGTACAGCAGCCAGGCTTTTTATAGTGTCATTGTCTAACACAGTATCAATTACATGACCACATTACCAAAGGTAAGGTAAAGGCAAGGCAAAGGTAAATGTGCTTTTATTGTCACATACAGTACTGTACACATACATGTAAAGACATTTGTTCTCTGCATTTAACCCATCCCTAAAGGGAGCAGATGACCGTTTATTTACAAAAAATGTATTCCACAGGAAACATAGCAAAACGTAATGTCGCAGGTCACGTGACTCATTCCTTCCTGTTTCTAAATGTGGCCATATGCACCAACCTGCAGTGTTGGGGAAAGACAAACAGCCCTGCAAAGAACTATAACCCTCTGGCAGCACCAATTAGCCCATGCAGACCTCTATTTCCCACCATGGCACTTCATGAGGTCAGATTGTGAGTTTGGCCGTGTGTACATGCGTGTGTGTGTGGTGACTCACATGTGGGAACACACACTATTATAGTTTGTCATCGCTGTCATACCGTATGCACATGCATCATGGCGAAACAAGGTCCCAATTTAAATGTGACCTATTTCGGTTGGCCATCTGCTGTAGCATTTTGTTTGTATACTGTACACACAATCACTTAGCTAGCTAATCACTTAGCTAGAGTGATTAGCTAGCTCACTAATTAGTGATTTTAGTGACCATGCTAAATGCTAGCTAGATACAGGCAGCTCTTAATATGACGATACACTGAACTCCACACAAGTTGAAAACCAAGCTATAGCATTTGTATACCTACTCGTGAGGTGTATGAATTGACCAAATGTCACACTGACAAGGTTAGAGTCTTCAGAGGTTAATTCATATGAATATATAATTCCCAACCAAGTCAATTGATTCCCGATTGATTCCCGTTAATCCTCTGCTCCCCACTTGTGGCCACATTCCCATTACCTTGTTTCTCAGCTTGGTGCCTCACACCCCATGATGACAGGAGGGGTCAGGGGTCAGATATATTGTTCTTGAGATATGGGGGCCACTGCAGGGCCTGTCTGAGATTCCTGGGTGCTGTCTGGACTGTCTGTGGGAGAACCAGTGGGCATGGCATGGTGTGATAGCATGATCTGTGTGTTGAGATAGGAACAGTCTGATATCCAGGCACTGGTGAATGACTAGTAGCCTGTAACTAAAGGCTTTTATGGTCTTTTGTCATTTCATTGTCAGGGTAGAAATACAAAGGAAATCATTGGCTATTATTTTGTGACACACATACACAGACACACACACACGCACACACACACACAAACATACACACACACAAGCACACGTGCGCACACACACACACAAGCACACACACGCAGTGAAACAGCTTACAATAAACACTATGGTTGTTTATGTAACGTCAGTCCACTCACTTATCATTCTGCAATGCAATCAACTCAAGTGTTGCGTATTGACAATGCACATAATGATCTTCAGACACACACACACACACACACACACGCACATGTGCACACACGCACATGCAGACACACATACAGACACACACACACACACACATTCAACTGACATAAAATGCAATCAGACTGTACAGTCTTTCCACACAAACCGTATTTGTTGGTGTTTGCATATAATAAAAATAAAATCACACACCTCTGAAACAAGCTGAATGTGTTGTCTTGTGTAGAACACCAACCGTGTCAGTGTGAATACCAAATCCCCTTCTTCACACGTCTAAATGGTTGAAAATTGAAGGCACAAGGTGAGAATGTGCGTCCGCACGCCTCGAAATGCCAAATGGCGGTTAGCTTGAACTCATATGGTTGTTAATAGGGCAGAGAATGCTAAAAATTAACTGTGATTTCCTTGTCACATCGCCTCCAGCTTATTCTTATATGATTGACAGACACAGTAGATAGATAGATAGATAGATAGATAGATAGATAGATACTGTATATGTATCTAAATACTCTAAACAAACACATTAGGTTCTAGCATAAATAACATGCTTCTGGCTTATTAGAACCATGTACCAGCCAGCATTACTGAAATACTTCCCATTTAGTCTAAAGAGAGAGGTCTAAGTGATATCCTCCTTCATGTCAAATGAAAGCAATATAAAATGAATGCTTCCAAGCTTCCTTGAAAATCTGTTTGAATCACTGGGGTATTTGCAATCACTCAAAGTGCTCATCGTTAAAGGCTTGATGTTAAGCGTATTGCTACATGTGTCAGGGATTTTTCTTTCCACCTCTATTTCCTGAGATGTGTGATACAGCAGTGCTGTAGCAGTGGATACGATACTGACCAAAATAACATCAGGCTGTTCTTGCAATGGTTGTAGAGCTATCTTTCCAGCTTTTAGCATAAACCACTTACTGCACCCTACTTTTTGAACTGTAAACAAGTAATAGAATTGATCTGTGATGAGACACACCACAGATCAGGTGGTGTTTTTTTTTGTAGGCATAGTATGGGCTGAAAACAGACCTACACATCATATCTGTTAAAAATTACCCCCGGACCTGGCTGGTTTTCATCACTACACTTAATACGCTCCTATGTGTCATGCTTAGGTCCCGGGGCGGGGCAGTGCCTGTCGTTCCTGCTCGCTCTCGCACGCGCTCCCCAGAGTACTGACAGCTGATCTGAGACAAGTGCCAATCAGGCGTTCCCACACCTGTTTCCTATGTGGATGATTGCGGTCAGTGTGTTTATATAGTGTTTGTGTTGTGTATAACCCTTGCGGGTTATTTTGCTTTCATTACTGTCTAGCTGTTTTGTTGCTCATTTTTGTTAATATTAAACGTTTGCTATTGCTATTGCTGCTGTATTCCCTCGTTGTTGCCTCGATCCATAGCACATTACGATATGTCATCAATTTCAAATGTTCAGGTTAATGTTAATGTGGGTCCCCCTCTCAGTGCAGCCTCCTCCCCTCACTCAGCTCCTTGACGCATTTTACAAAGTTGTAGTGGGCGGAGTCAGGCTCAGAGCTGGGGTGCATATTGGCACACATTATTCTGAAAAACAAACAGAACCTTGATAAATCTGGGCCTTATTTCAATACCCATGTATGTGCACATAACAAATCACAAGGTACTATGGAACACCTTACAGCATTACACTATAGCATTACTATAGCATTGCACAACACCATACATTACTTTACCATAATAATCCCATCAGAAACACTCGTATATGTGTATTAGAGGCCTGCAACCTGACCCGGACCTAACAGGGCATACTTTCATGCTGTTGCCAGACCTATATCCAGGTACTATCACTGGATTACACGTCTATTTGCAGTTATCCTGCATTGCCTTAAGCAAAATGAATACAAGGGAGACACTAGTAATACACTGAAAGCCTTTCAAGGCTTGGCCTGAAGCTGACTAGCTTTTGGGCTATTTTCAACTAGAGCCTTTAAACACACTTGTCACAGTATACGACAGGTGTCTGGGTAGGTGTCACACGTCGACTTGGTAGCTGACTCCATAGGTACCCTCCCCTCAGTATACGTGTGTGGTTGAGTGAGTGTTAATGGGGGTGTCAGCTCCTAGGTGATCGTCCCTCTCTATTACAGCGCCTTTAGCTCAAGTGTATGTCTGTTTAGATCTCAGACTTGTTAATTAAGTTTTGCTTGTACTTGTGCCTACCTGTCCGTGAACTGTTTTGATTGGAAAACCTTTTTTCATAATGCTCATTGCTGCTGTGGTTGGCTTATGCTGTTCCTTGGACCTAGCTTCTCATTGCAGCAAAAGATCAATGGAGTTGATCCTGTTTTTCAGTTCTCATTGACCTCTCGTGGCAATAGGGTTTTATTTATAGCCCCAAGTTGAACTCTAATACTGTACTGTATGTATTTGAAAAACTACATCTTTGGATAATTATGGGAGGATAATCCTTTTGAACTACAGATGGCCTTTAGCATGGTGTACGACATTGTCAGCTTCAGTTCTCAGATAGAACGATAATGTTCCTCACTAACTGTAACATTGTCAAGTTTAAGGTGTAGTACGATTAGACATCATACCAAACAACTTTAGACAAAAGGTAATCCAGCAAAAGGCATAAGCCAAAGCGTATTCAGACAAACAGCGTCAGAGAAACATCAATCACTGCTGCATTAATGAGGGAACTACAAAGCCACAATCCGTCATGTTGAGTCCCAGTCTGTCAGTGCATTAGGTGTTGTCACAGGGACACAGACATATTGACAAATATTTGTTAAATTAAATATGTTTAAAGCTATTGAATAATTCTAAGTGGTTTTGAAGGGGCAGAGTAGAATGACGGATATATCACAAACTACAATGGCAAATTCTGACACACCCAAATACAGCAACTGCTAAAGAGAGCGTTCTGTTTCATCTTGCTCCCTAATCAGAACATTCTAGCAATGACTGCTAGACCAACTGGGATTCTACAGAGGGTCACAATGTTGTGGTCCTCTCATTAATCAGCAGGGTGAACGTCATAGAATACTGATGTACAACTGTATGATAGTTTTGACTTCAATGCTTTTTTGTCTGAGGCTATATTCTTTTCTATTTTCTTTGCAACACCTAAAGGCTAAGAATATTTTGAAGCCTTTGGTCTGATGCCTTTCATCTGATGGCTCTTTGCCTGAGGCCATTTTTCCTGATGCCAAATTGTACTGTTTATTTTTTTTTCATGAGACCTGAAGGCGTCGTCTGGAAATACTTTACTGTATGCTGTGTGACACTGAGAGCTTAGCCTATAATGTACACCACAGTATTGCGGTCATTGGTGGCTCATTTCCATGACACATGTCTGTCGGCCATCAACATATTTATCTCCCTGATATTCATGTGTATGTGAGTCTCTTCACTGAATAACACTCCACTAAGCATGTTTGTCATTTGTATGCAGAGGGTGAAATGTTATAGGACCCAATATAGTACCTTGGGAAACGCCCAAGGTCATATGGAGAAGAACAATATCTGCAACTCATTGATCTTGTCTGTTTGTAGAGCCTGGAGTGTTTGAAATCCATAATGGTGATTAGCCTTTCATAGGTGAAGACTGACCCTGTAGACTAGATAAGTGATTGGATAATCCCATCCACATCTGACTTCCCACGGGCCTATACACTCACGGCTAAATTAAGTTTGTATTGTGCATTAATACTATTCATGTAGTTATTTATGTATTTATTTGCCGTTTTTATTATGCCAATCTGAGTGAACTTGGTTAAAAGCAAGCACTTAGTATAATGCCTTTTTGTTCTAAGGAGCAGTGACACTCATTTTAATATCACTAATTGTACTGCATGATTTATAATATGATATTATCCTCATGAGGACATGTTTTTTTGTCATGTAATGTTAGAGAGAGAGAGAGAGAGAGAGAGAGAGAGAGAGAGAGAGAGAGAGAGAGAGAGAGAGAGAGAGAGAGAGAGAGAGA
This sequence comes from Amblyopsis rosae, assembly GCA_025399935.1. Taxonomy (NCBI): domain Eukaryota; kingdom Metazoa; phylum Chordata; class Actinopteri; order Percopsiformes; family Amblyopsidae; genus Amblyopsis; species Amblyopsis rosae. The sequence continues at coordinate 18,050 of JAODTR010022795.1, forward strand.
GTGAGTGAGAGAGCATGTCACATTCAAACACACACATCCAATCACATTAGCACATCTGTTAACTTAACAAGTGATGGTTACTTTGCGCTTGCAGCGACATCGTGATTTGTTTTTACACTTCCATCTCTCAGCTATCTCATTATATTAACTTACAGTATTCAGCCTTTCAGTGACCCTGAATGGGTCTGTCTTTCTTCTATAATAATTAATTTACCGGTCACTGTCTTCCTCTGATGCATTTCTCATTATGCCTTCCAATTACTGCATGTCATTATCAGGCACCTAACTTTTGAGTCTAGTTCACATAAATTGTAAAGTTTTTCTGACATTTTCCCATTTTGACAAGACCAGAGCACTTCATTGTGGAGGGCCATTGAAGGCCTGTGTACACGCAGTGCCAGGTTATTGTTTACTGGATAAACATATGAGCCCAGCAGAGACCACATGTGTAACCAACAGTGTCAGTAAAATCAGAGTATATATGGATAATAATGCATTCCTATTGAATGTTATTAAAACAATAAAGGAAATATTTGTACGTTGGCAGATAGATAGATATTTATTTAATATGAAAAACAGGAAAATGTTGTATCACATTGTGTATCGTTTGTTCTGTCTTGCTGATATTGTGTGTCTATTCTGAAGTTACCTTTCTAAAATAACCATAGTTTATAGTGCCTTTTAGCTTATATACAGTTTGTAATCAAGAACATGCATGTGATAAGAATCCAGATAGCTTGGCAAAATAACCAGAAGGTTTTGGTATATCAGTGCCTCACATCTTATATTAATTTTACTGGAATACTGTAACTAGAAAATTACCAAATTCTTACCAAATTGATTCACAGTAAATACAGTTATAAATCAAGTGGCAGCGCAAATTTTAGAAGATATTTGCCTTGAGTTACTCATACTAAATATATTTTGAAACTCATTATACCTACTTGAAGGGGGAGGAGCATCTCTCATATGCATGCTATTGGTGCATGCTTTGATACCTAAACGAAATGTCACTAAGAAGTAAATAAAATATACAGTATATAGAACAAATTTATAAAAAATACTGGCTAAAATATGTAAGTGTAAGATACTGTATGTGATTGTGTGAACATGTTGTTTAATTAAATAAAGATTTGACCTGTAAAAACAATTATCAGATGAATAGTTATAGCTGGTTTATAACCATTTAATCATTATTTATAAAGTGTTTACAACCTAAACAATAAACTAATTGTACATTGTTTATAAATCCTTTATAGGGGTAGTCTTATTATAAAGTGGTACTATGTGTTTTGGATTATATACTTCACTGTATTAGATTGTCTGGGACCTTTGTCAATGTACAGTAACAAGATTGTTCATGACCATTGTGAAATGGTCGACAATTCACTGTTATCAGTGGATATGAGTTGTTGAGTTCATAGGTGCATGAGTAGGTTTAGTTGGTTTGACAATAGCTGTGCTATGTAGAGCTGTGTGTGCAAGCCGACTGCTCACCGTTTCATGTAGTCTCATCCGTCTGTCCACCCCCCCCACTGAAGCTTTGTCTAATCAATAATGGTTACTGCTGAAGGTTTGAAGCTCAAAACACTGTTTTCTGGCCAGCCCTATCATTCTTACGAATAACAAAATCCAAGCTAGATAATGCATGTAGGCTATGCAATAGATACGCTAACTAATGCTGTGGTCACATGGAACACAACAGCAGACAGAGAACCGGACAATTCAACATCACCATAGCAACATATAATCATTATTGCCATCCTCCCACTCTGACTTTTTTGCCGTACCATCCAGAAAGTGTTCTGTGCCTTCTACTGGTTTGCCATCTACTGTCTGCAGTGTTCCATGTGACTGCAGCATACTGTAACTAATAGAACAGGCAAAACATACCCACATATGGTATTGAAATTGTGATAATAAGACCAACAGTATACAGTACATTGTACTACATAAAGTATAGTGTAATGTACAGTATTTGAAAGTCAAATTTTCATTATCAATGTTGATACTGTTGATGAATACAAATCAGCACTGTTTACTGTTTTTTAGACCTGCTGGTTGCGTGTGGAAAATGTTAGGTTTATCTGGGAGAGCCTATAATCCAATCCGATATGCTTATAATGTAACTACTAGCACAAATGTATTTGCCCCATAAAGGTTATAACAGATTGATTACATTTCGTATAAAAATGTAATAGGGCATAATATGAGACACATTTTCTTTGTTAAATTATCATATTCAGCTGAATTGCTGAAAATGTGACTGAAGATAGGATAACAAAGTCTATAGAGCATTAGCTTGCTGCTATAACATGTTATGAAATGCTATAACTTTCCAACATTAGCAAGCTGGCTCAAGATATGTTACCATTATGCATGCAATGGCTACCTTGTATTGCATTTAATGACCTAAAAGTGCCTATATAGTTGTGGTTAATCTTCATTTTAAATAATGAATGACTATGATTAGGCCTATGAATATTGTTTCTGGTGCCCCCTCAAACACCTGATGCCCTAAGCACAAGTGGTAGTGGTAGTGGCAGTACTGTAATGACCCCCCTAATTGAGAGCACATTGCCTAATTTACACACATACCGCTTTCATCGCTGTGCTAGGACTAGGTTCGTACGAAGCACAAAACCAGAGTACACGTAACAGGCAAACCAAGAAGTCCTGAATTGCAGTGTGCACACGAAGGCGATTAAAATATATGCTGTTAATTTAAAACCAATTATAAGGAAGACAGTCATAATTATCAGAGCTCCTATGGAGGTATACCATGTCCCTGGGTTACAGCTCCAATCTGCAGAACATCAGGTGGGGAGAGAGTTTGCACAGAGCTATATTTCTAGTTATTATTAACACAGCTGTGAAAACGTATGGTTACTGCACCACATTTGATTTAAAGTATTTAATTAAACACTTACCCTAAATGCGTGGGTAAGTGTTTTAAAGTGTTGTGTTCTTGTGGAATATCTGAGTGAGCAAGACCCAATCCAGTTAGCATAATGCGATCAAAATATAACTGTCAGAATTAAGCTATTTTATATAGAACTGAGCCTGACATACTCTGCTCCCCCCTGACACCTCACTGAGTGCGCTCCTATTTACAGAACAAATTAGAAAGCCCTTCAGGACACAAAAGCAAACAATGAATGAATGACGGAATAAATGGATTGATGTTGTCTCCAAAATAGGGTCAAGTAACAGAAATGATCAAACAACATGTTGGCATTTTCCCTAGAATTAATTTATTTTATTAGGAAAACTAATGTTTTCTTGGTCAAAACTCCTTGGTAAATTATATTTTTCTGATGCACTACAAATAAAAGAAACACAACCCCCAACCAGCTTCTGTTCAGACAACAGGAAGACATCTGTTCTTCTTGGTGATCTCTCACAAAGTGCCTGGCATTCAGTGGGAAAATCTTTCACTCATATAGTTTTTCAGAGTTTGGCTCCTGTCAGTTTGGCAGAAACAACAAAGAACAGCTGGCTGAAACTAAACAAATTCTGGTAGTTGCCCTGTCTGTTGCAGTAGCAAGCATCTAAGTTCAGTGATATGCATGGTTTATATTTCCCTTGAACTGTAGTACAGGAAGCTGAACCTGCCGTATGTGTGTGTGTGTGTTTCATCATTTTAGTCACCACCATCTCACATCCTTGTTGGGTTTTATCAGACTTGCAATAAAGCAGTAATGTATACTGTGCAAGGTGTTACACAACACCCAATACCCAAGACATACAAGACATTAATACACTAGCTCCTGCTTCAAAAAGTAGTTATGGTGTCACATTTTTGGCATGGCAAAACTAGTGGAGTGGAAATGTATTACCATAGAATGTAACCAATGTAATCTGTGCTTCTTGTGTTCACGGTATTAAGAAGTAATTGTGAGACTCGAGGATGACCAATACAGTAATTCAACAGATAACAAGGTACCTCCACCCAAATCAACTACTACAGATGTCTATGTGGAAGTATGGGAGTTAGCACAGTTTATCTTGTTAGCTTAGGAAAACAATTAACCAAACACAGCTGTGTATAATCAAGCTGATACTGTCTGTGGGTGAGTCTAAAATTCTATGCTAGCGTACTATTTAGTATGTGAAAATAGCAATTACTGTGCGCGTTGTATGGGAAAGATGCTTGAAGTCGTCATCAAACCACAACAAAAGAAAAACATTTGAAGGGGCCTCTGGAGAAAGCCATGTCTGAGCATGACTGAAAAGCTACTTTCTTCTCACATCCTCAGCAACTTGTGCCGAAAGACAACACTCACATGTAGTATGTAGGGTGCAGATTCATGATGCACTCCGTATGTTGAAGCGACTAAGTATCTTCTCAGCACAGTCTGAGCATGAACAGTTCCCAATTGATGGACATTTCAATGACTCCTATACACCCGTGTGGGGCAAACTAACACCTTATTTACTATTGCTTCTTTATGACGTGTATACACTGCTGACCTCAGCGTATCTTGCAGCCTACACCACCCATCTTCCACTAAATACAAGGGTTTAATCAGGCATAATAACTCAAAACACCTGCACGGGATTAGAGGGGATTTAATCACTCTCTACACGGCTAGGATGGGGACGGGGGAACTGTGCCAGTAGGGTGACAGGCAGGATAGCAGCAGGGGACTATATATTTCCACACTCCTGCTGCTACAGTAGGTGGGCTGGCCATTGGAGGTGAGCCATACCTTCCTTGGATGTTGGCAGTGGGAAAAGTAGCTCCCAAACTGTGTCTGCACAATTGTGTGCATGTCTACAACCCTGTATATGTGCCAGACACTTGCGCCTAGTGGAGATAGCCTGCGAACATCTTGCTTTTAGTAATAGACCTGTTTCACAGTGGTGTCATGTGTAGCTAATAACGTCCCCCATTTTCTCCTACTCCATTAAAACCAAATACTGTATAACAATGAAAGACATACACTGTCAATAGGGTGACCAGATGTCGCACTTTGTGAGGGACAGTCCGGCATGTTCATCCATTTTTTACACGTCCGACAGACGATGTCCCGCATTGTCAATTTTGATCTGGTTTTCGTAGTTTTCTAATGCTTTTCTAATATCTGGCATTTGTCCTATGGTTGTAAAGACAGCAGCGAAGACACGTGGCTGTGATTGATGCCAATCAAACTGCACACACGTACGAGACGATAGCGAAAGCCTAACTGCGTTCACGTGCTTTACGCTTGACGTTTAATGAAGTGGCTTCACATAGCCAGAAACAAAAACATATCACGGCCACAGTGGCCAAGAGGCAAACACTAATAGACAAAAAACAAAAGACAATCCCCAACCTATGCCCCTAAACAACTGTAAACGATTAAAAAAAACACAAAAGGAAGCGGCTAGGGTGTGTTGGGGACCTGGGCAAACGGTGACCGGAGGCGGACTCACACTGACAAAAAAGTGCGGCTGGGAAGGTGCGCTGCCCGACGGCTCAGCCCTGGACATTACAGTAGCATTCAAAGCTTTCACGTAGGCGTTTTAAGATCACCGGTTTTGATCGCATACTTTATTTTGTCTTGATGTGGTCGACACTCGTGGAAGGACCTTGTTTGTTGTCAGGGAGAATGTACCGTAGGACATTTTAAGAATAAGATGGAAAGCCATCAATGAAATTATGCTTAATTTAAGGATAATCAAAAGGTGTATGAACAAGTTAAATGCATATTAAATTACTTTCATTTAGTACTTTGTTGTTTGGATATACTTCTAACCTGTTATATCTTATGACAAACCTGCACCCTGCATAGCCTGTGTGCTATATTGAACAGAGGGCAATGCATAGATGGTTCCCTCTCCGGGAACCATCACCTTATCGTGGTGGAGAGGTTTGGGTACCCCTATGAACCTGAGGGCTGTGTTGTCTGGAGCCTAGTGCTCCTGGTAGGGTCTCCCAAGGCAAAGTGGTCTCAGGG
>JAODTR010022817.1:0-23984 GCA_025399935.1 Amblyopsis rosae
TATATGTGTGTATATATATATATATATATGTGTGTGTATATATATATGTGTGTGTGTATATGTGTGTGTATATATATATATAATATACACACACACATATGTGTGTATATTATTTATATATATATGTATGTGTGTGTGTGTGTATGTACGTGTGTATATATATGTGTGTGTGTATGTACGTGTGTATATGTGTGTGTATGTACGTGTATATATGTGTGTATGTGTGTGTGTGTGTGTGTATGTATGTATGTATGTATGTGTATATATGTGTGTGTGTGTATGTATGTGTGTATGTATATGTGTGTATGTATGCGTGTGTGTGTGTATATATATATGTATATATATATATATATATACGCACGCACGTATATCTGTGTATGTGTGTGTATATATATATATATGTATATATATATATATATATATGTATATATATATGTGTGTGTGTATATATATATATGTGCAGACGCAGAACCCCACAGGCCAAAATTATGTTGCTACCCTTCTCTGGCATGCATGCTATAGCCTAGGCTACAATTCCTCCCGCTAATGGAAGACTGGTCTTACGAAATGTAATATTTTGTCCTGCTACATATTTGAATGAATATGTGAATGCAAATATAGTGGCTATGCTTTAATGTCTGCCCGGATTAGCCTATATGGTCTAAAAACAACTTGTAGATAATTCTCCGCCAGCTCTACGTACACAAGTTGAGACTTGATGTGATTTTATCGCTCATGTTCAAATTGGTCTAAATCTATAAATGCTTACCTTTTGCATGGAAATGATCGTACACATGTTTTCATAAATGAGGGCCATTTTTCCCTGTTACTCACAGGTTGGCACCTCGTCAATTGTTTACCCAGCAGCCATGTTTGGCCCCCAGGTGGCGTCCAGAGGCATTCCTGTGGCAGAGTTCAATTTAGCCATGACACCAAAAACGGAATACTTCACGTAAGGCCAGAATTTATGTCATATTACTTTGTAATATGATACCTATACTTGAGTAGGAAATGTGCTATATAAATACATTTGCTTTGCCTATTGGCATATGCTGAGTAACACAAGCTTACATAGGCCTGTGTCCATGGCTGCATAAACTCTAATTTAGTAAATGACATTTACACCGCTTATAGAACATTAAGATTAATCATGATCAATGATATTGTGGCATATGTGGATATTGTGTTCAGTAAACGCTTGAACTTTGACATATCCTTGTTTGTGTTTGCATTTGTGTGTATGTATTTTGACACAGGTACCACTTCCAGGGCCCATGTGGGATGACACTTCCTGTAGCCTTGGCACAGCATGAGTCAGAGATCATATAAGATTAAATGTGTTAAATGTGTGTGCAAAAATACTCTTTCATATTGCACTTTAAAGTCACAGCAATGAGCTTGCCCTGTACACTGTATGTTAGAATGTTCTAGAAGATTGACTACCCTAGAAAAGGCTTCTCACTTGACATACTGTATACGGTAACTTTCTGTAACTGGAATTATTGTCCGCATTTGATGTTTTTCATGAGATTCCATATGGGTACAAATTATCTATTGTATTAATGAGATCAGTGTGCATCTGTTTGATACATTTATATGACATTGGAGTAATATCTATCTGAATGTATTCGAATTTGGTTTAATTTTGAGATATATAATGGTTTATTATATGTGCATGATGTTTTGACTCATGGGTGTATATGCAACTTTTTTCTCTCAGCTGGTGTAGAGTCCAAAACACTATCTAGTGTCAAAATGTTTACACAACCTCGACCAAATACTGATGTAAACCTCAAGTGCATACCAACCAATGTTACAGCGATTTAGTCACGTGTACAGAGTTGTCTATTGACCATTACAGAATGGACTTCATCCTTTGTCATTTTTTTTATGATGCCTAAATCAACACTTTTGCTCAATTGTATGGGCCATTTGTGTATTTTTATCATGAGGTTACTAGTATGGTTACATGTCACAGATTATACAAATGATATACTGTAGCCCATATATATTTAACAAAAACATGTCTGTTTTCTAACATTTGTACATATTTACATGTACACATGTATTTGTACAAATCATAAATGCTGGATAAGATGCTTGATAACATAAATTGTAATATTCTATGTTCTTACTATTCATCAGTTATATTTGTATACTAATTCATAAGCACTGCACCACACTAAAACACTGCCACTGAAATTATTCTGAATAAACAATTTATTAAATTACTTAAATTTCTAATTTTGGTTTTTACTCTTTAATCAATTTTTATATCCTATTATATATTATCTTAATTAATGAAAAGCAAATCCTAATGGTACCAGTAGTGTTTATTCTGTTTCAGTTAAACAAAACTTCATTTTCTGTCCAGTCCTCAAGGTTAGCAAACACGTATTCAGGGACCGGTAGCCTACATTAGATAGATACAAGGAGAAATTAACATCTATAGACTGCAATGCCTATATTTACCAACAGATGGTGATCATTTCCAGCAAATCAGGCCTGCGTATGAAAATATCATTGTTTAATAGAGGAAATCGTCATTTATGGCATTTGATGAACAATTCATGAAAGGTATGTAAACCTAGTTTATACTAGTTTTTAAGCCTATACTTGACAGTGTCGCGCGGCAAGTTCTTCATTCGTTTTATAATTGTGTCTTTTCAGCGGTCTCATACGGTACACGTGTGTGGGCTGATACGAATTTACTATATTCCTACGCTACGAACATGACACAAATGATGCCTAGTAATAGAACGCTCTTCCGACGTGCTGAAGCAGTTATAGGCCTGCCGCATACAACAAAAGGCCTAGTGTAGTTAACTTTGCAGCTATATGGGCACATTTCTGTTATCCTTTATAGGTCACTGTGGATAAAGGCCTATCGTAGCCTATATTAGCCTGCATGTCCTCAAGTACCGGTAGTCAGCCCTTCAGTGGCAAAGTTTGGGCCATGTAAGTAAACAGTAGGCCATTGGTGTATCTCTATTATTAATAGCTCTATAACCCAATCAACTGTATGCCTACTAACGTAGTATTACAGTTGTATGAACTGTATTACAGGTAATTTAACTGAATATCGAAATATGCATATGGGAAATAAGTGTGAATCTTAAAAATATAAAAGGGCAATAAAGCCATAACTTATTATATAGTTATATGGGCCATACTGATATTAATTGTAATGCTCTATTTATTAATGTATAGGCCTACAACTAGACGGGCTAGATGGGGGGGGGGGGGAGTGTACAAATACCTTCATAATATAGCAGAATACAGTATGTTTACTGGGCAACATTTATTATGACAAATATCCTTCAAATGAAGTAGGCCTATATCTTAAGTCCAATAGCCTATACATTAACAATGCTAATTATGTTTTCACAAAGTAGACCTACGCCTACTTATTAAAACACAGCTTTGAAAACTGAATATGCATTAAATTGTTTTATGAATTGTATTTAAGACAATCACATGAATCCCTCTCACACCACCTCAAATACACAAGAATATACATAGCAGCATGAGTTGAAGGACCGGGAGGAAGTGTGTCAGTGTGTGTGTTGCAGAGAGAGATGGAGAGGGAGGGAGAGGAAAACAGGGGAGGTATTGAGAAAGGGAGGAGCGACTAGTGGGAGGACTGTCCCATGCCAGGACTCGTGTTGGCTGAAGCTAGCAGCCTCGACTTGAGGACGTGATTGGGAGGCGAGGAGAAGGGGTGTGGGTGGTGTGTGGTGTGTGTGTGTGTGTGTGTGGTGTGTGCAGCAGAAGCAGTAGCTCAGGAGCACAGAACGAGCGCTTCCATTTTAGCACCAGCAGCCAGAGCTACAGACCGGGAGAGAGCTGAAGGGGGGAGCAGCTTGGACAAAGTAGACTCCACAGAGGCCCCTCTGGTCACGCCGTGAGCACATTCCAGAAGAGATGGGGGGGGGGGAATAATGAACCCCTGGGCCCTCACTTAGCCTGTGTGACGGCTGCAGTGCAACTTGACTCGGGACTTTATGCCTCCTTCTCTCTCTCTCTCTCTCTCTATCTCTCTCGCACAAAGCGTAAAGGAAGACTCAAAGTCCTCACCGTTCAAGTTGAATAGGTAAGGCATTGCGTTTGAACATATGTCGCGTCTGCAGTCATGCGTCAGTGCTTCAGGCAGCAGCAGCAGTGTGCTGCGCTGGTTTTTAAACTTTCACCTGTAGCCTGTTGCTTAGTCACATTTGATTCACTTCTGCTGTTTATTCACAGTGCACTGCATAGCAGGACGTTGTTATTTCTGTATTTACGTTGGCACTGGGTCCTGGTAGAGCTTGATGTGTGTGTGTGTGCGAGTCTGAACACTGGAGAACTGTCTCGCTTTTCTTAGCATGTGTGAATGAGACTTTCATTCATATTCCGGTTAATGAACCTAGTACAGTACATACTGTATAGTACAGGCTTTTTATCTGGCTATGGCTTTGATATTGATAGTCTTGCATTTGAGGCTGGAGCGTAGAGACCCTTATAATATGAAACATATGGTCAATTCATATGGAGGCTTACGGCTCAGTAAATGTGACCCATAGAAGCTGTGGCTTTTGGTGTGTTGTTGACTGTTTAGGCTGCATTGCTACTCTTTGAGGTACAGCTGCTGTGTGGTATTTGGGGCCCCAGGCTCTGCGTCCCGTACAGCCGCTGTTGACATGACATGTAGCAGCGTCCTTCCATCAATGCAGATGCAGCCCTCCTCACAGTCCCAGGCCCTCCCTTGCCACGCTCATTTGCAAGCTTCTCCTCACCTTTTGTTGAACCAGTAAAAAACAGATAGTTTTTATTAGATTTTTTAATACCATCATTTTGGAGGCTAAATTATTTTAAGATTTGCGCTAATTACAGGCCTGGAGTGATAGGAGAAAACCTTGTTAACTGTTTGTTCATATGTATTTTGAGAAGCTTTGATAATTTGTATGAACAATATCATCCTTTTGATGATGGTGCATCTTAACATTTTCTGAGGAGCATCACAAAAAAAACAACCAGACTTATCTCCTCCATCAATTCTTCTCTGCTGATAACAGCATGCACAAAGGGCTTTCTGAGTGACAGATGAATGGCTCCTGATAGTGGGGTTTGGACAGGTGAGCTGGCAAAGGGCCGGGGCTGCGCACGTACAAGCAGTATGGTCTTCAAACGAAGCAGCGTTGGACTGCAGGCACCAGGGGGACAGTTTTGTCACAGCAGTGCCACAGACACTCAACCAACATGTGTTAGCCATTTAACAATGACGGAGACTGGAAGCGGGAAGCAGAATCAAAGAGAAAGGAAGTGGCAATGGGCATTTCTTCGTCATGTCTCGTATGCTAGTAGAGGAGCAAATAGCAGGAAGAGGTTGGAATGTAGGAGGACCAAAGAGGATACATTGAATGAGAATAAGAGAGAGTAGACGCATAATCCATTTTGGGACTCATTCCCCTATGGCCTCGGGATAGAAAGCAGCAATTAGGGAGTACTTTAGGAGCCTGCATGCGTGTACGTAATCACTCCGAGCCAGAGTTCTCATTTTTATTCCCTCCAAAATACCTTGTGAAAATGAGAGACAAATATATGTTTGAGTTCCAGCATTACTAAATAAACTGGCTAAAAATACACCCTCCCTCGTCAGTGGTTGTTTCAATAGACTCCATGGTTTTGTTTATTTCCGTTTGTCGGGATTGAATAGCCGTCAAAGCCACAGCACAAACGTAGAGAGCCCTTGACAGGAAACAGGCAGAAACACACTGTGGCCTTGTCTCCTATTTCAGGCCATTCAACCATGTTATGTCACTCAGGAGATGTTGTTCCCCAGTAGAAGACTCTTTTAAAATCAAGCCAAGACTATGTGCAGGTGGCTTGGCTCTCTGAGGTGTGGACACATTTTTTGATATTTGAACTTTCAACAGCAAAACAAAAACATCTCTCACAAATTGGACACACATTGCCAAGGCTAGGATAGTGTTGTGTGGTCCGGTCAACACCACTGTTTGTGTTCCCATTTACAGACTGGGCTGTGAAGAAACAACAAATTCAGTTTTAGTGCACAGTGACAGCTAGCAAACTGCAAGGAGAATTTGCTGACATTTTTTACAAAAAAAGTGCATTAGATTAGAATAGCCTATCACACATTTAATGTTGTTTGAATATTATATGAAAATTAGCTCTAAATGCTAAATAAGAAATGGAATATGTTAAACTATAGCTAAGAAAACATTATGTAACAGTTAGGAGGAATGTGTTTTAATTTATAGATAGATATTAAAGTACATTGTTCTTCAATTTTACTTGTATATGCAAACAAGCAGAAAGTAATGTCTGAAAATGTGAAGGTGGTCTTAAAAAAACATCCCACTCCCAACAGCTGAAAGACAGCCAGACTTCCTGATGCATTTATAGCATATTAGGTGTTACTGACTGCAGCTTAGGAGATCATTAATAAGGTTTGTGTGTGTTTGAACACAGCCTGATCCTCAAGAAGGGAAGTCTGTTTCCAAGCCAACTGAACTGTAACACTCTTGACAAACAATAGCATCACATTACTAAACATCGAAAAGACTAGCCTATCAATGTGGTTTCAACCATCATATCTAAAATATTAAGTGATTCTCTCTCAACTTAATCTGATCCATAGACCGTGTCTCTCTTCTCGCTGTGTGTGTGTGTGTGGGGGGGGGGGTCTCTTCTACACAAAAAACACACAGTCTGAATAATCATACCGTAACAACACTCAAGTGCTTAATGGAAAATGTACCCTAGGAACCCATAGTAGTAGGCATGTAGCAGCCAGTCTAATAACATACAAACAAACATTTACGTAAATGGATCCCGTTGCTGTGGCTCAACCCATAGGATAGATTTGTATTATTCGTGACAAATATGCATGTTTCTGCCAACTGTGGTCGCCACAATAGACCCAGAAATGAAAACAACAGTGAGGTCACCATTCACATGATTTGGCCAAGGTTTGGTTCTGAGAGGAACGGCAGTGTCTCAATGGTGAAGCTGCTTTTGGTGCTATTTATACTCCTTAACATTGTTCTCTGGTCTTTAATCTTGTGCTGCACTGTCGGCCTGAAACGGAATATCCCACTGATCACTGCCCAGGTGATGGGTGTGGCTCTCTGGGGAAGAATCAGGGTGGATCCCAACTTTCTGATCACTGGCGGCAAATGGGATCTTGGCTGGACTCTTTCTTTTCAGTGTCGTTCTGGGTAATTGAATGTAAGGCATTTGGAACTGCTTAAAACCGATGTGTGAATGTAATGAGCGACGGCGGCCACACGGTTGGGTCTAGTGCTAACCTGCATGGATTGATCTGAGGGAACAAGACACACCATAATCCCCTAACATCCTGACCCAGTAAACCTGTTGTAGCTTGTTCACATTTTCAGGATTCAGTCCTACCTTACCCTCCCCTCCCCTCCCCATCTCTTCCCTCTCATCTACTAGCCTTCTCTCTCGTCATGGCATGGGTGGGCTCAACATTTCAGATCCTTGGCACTACTTATTCTACCTCATGGACGAATGCAGGGGAACAAAAGCAGTAAATTAAGGAGCAATTATCTTTGGTGCATGCCAGGGCAAGTCACGCTGTTTGCTTGACAGAACTGAGACGTCCTTGAAGGAGAAGGTGTGCTGCAAAAACCCATTGTTTGGGTTTTGGTAGCTCCACCACTCTTTGCTACGGTATATGCCACACCGCTCTAGCCGAACTCTGCTCATATTAATAACTTTATGCCACAATCCTGTGTGTAGTGACTTTAAAACAGGTCTTTAACGTCAATTAATTTACTGTAAAGTATTAATTTCATTCATTCATGTTGCACTGTGCATACTTTAAGAGTGTCAGTATTGGACATTGACACTTTCATAACAGCCCAGACTCTTTTACACCCCAAAGAAACACTGGCCTTAAGTGTTGACCCAACTGTTCATTAATTTCCCATTAGACCACAGTCTTGTTTTTTCTCTCTCGAACTCTCAGGGGAAATAGACTTACCCTGTCATTAGCTCCCGACAATCTCTGATGACCTTTAGTCCCTCCCTGACCGACCCCCGGCCCACTATTTTCCACATTGACACGCATACACCAAAATATCATCCCCCAGCCTGTTTCCCTCACTGATGACCTCCTCACATGCAGTCTCTTTCATTCCTCTCTGAGGGGTGGTTTAAGCCCTGGCCTACAGTATACGAAGGCCATGGTTTCTCTCTCTCTCTCTCTCTCTCTCTCTCTCTCTCTCTCTCTCTCTCTCTATCTATCTATCTCTCTTTTTCTCTCTCTCTGAAGTGTTTTGCTGTAGCCTGCAGTCGTTTCAAACTTAACTGATGGACACATTCTCCCGCATTGGTTTGCTTTCTAACCGATAATCACAACAAGCAATCACAGTGAGTGGAGAATGCTGACGCTCCCTAAGGACTAATGTGCATGTCAGTGCTCAAGGAAGATCACTATCGGTCCACCGAACCAGTGTATCTCTATATTGTTTAATAATGATTGTGTTATCATTTGTACTGTGCCCAAGGGTCTAAATCTAAGTCTTTGGAGCCTTATGTGTTAACGTGTGTTTCTATGCATGAACCATACTGTGGGATATGGCCAAGCAAAGGCAGAGAGAAAGGGAGGCCATATCAGAGATGACTAGATAAGACATACAATGTGTGTGGAGTTGTGGGGACGGGGGGGTGCTTTACCCAGTCTACCCAAGCAGGAAGTTCATGTCCACGAGGTCACAGGGGCATGCCATCACTTACCGTAGTATAGGGGTTTAGAACGCACTACAGATTACCAGCTCAAACCGGAATTCTTTGTCTTCCCTTTATTTGTTCTTTTAATAATCTCATTACATGGTCATTGCCTGGACAGTGTGTTTCATTGTACAGTAGAAAGCTATGTTGATTGTTTCAGGCAATGTAAAAGTACATAAATATATTGTCTGCCCCACAATAATGAAATTGAAGCCACTATCACACTATAACACATTATAACACATGACGCATAAAGACTTTGACCCTCAAATATTGACACAACACTACAGTCACTTACTGTACAATACTTGTGTGGGGACTAGGCATGGGACGATATGAAAAATGAATGTCATGATTATCTTGGCCAACATAATTTCGATAGACGATATTATCGCAATTATTTATTATATTATTATTAAACTCTTAACATGGCACTAAAATATGTTAAGAAACAAATATTTTTATTGTATCATGACACATGTACTGTATCTTTTTTGTGCGATTCGTTTCGTTTAAAAACTAGTATTTCAACAAATCCAATTTATCTTTTTTTATGTTGGGCAATAGGCAAGCCATAAAGCCATAATGGTGATTGACTGGAAAGATGCAGGCTAATACATACATTAGTAAATCATTACAATTGGACTGTACATGTGAGCTAGACAGTTTTTTTTCAAGTCACTTTTCATACTTATGTGGGGATAATCATGATTATCACGTTAATGGTCATTCACGATTATCGTCAGTATTTTTATCACGATAAACGATAATATCATATATCGTCCCATCCCTAGTGGGGACATTGAAGGGTCTACGTTTTCTCGAATACCATCTGTTTTTACAGTTAACACCAAGCTTCAGAATGGAGGAGGGATACGAGCTCGATCTCACATACATCACAGAGCGCATCATTGCAGTGTCTTTCCCCCGAGCCTGCTCAGAGGAGGTGTATGCACACAACCTGAAGGACGTCACGCGAATGCTCAAGTCCAAACATGCAGACAACTACCTGGTGAGTGGCTGCTGTTTGTGAGATGATGCCCAATAACATGCCACACCAGTGCAGTATGACATCAGCACAATAGATCTAGGGTCTGTCTTAAGCATAGACTGTATATATAAATGAACAAACCCTTTCTCAAGAATGTATTTGAACACTGTGCTGTGCTGGCTTTGGCCGTCGCCATCATTGCAGTACCTCACTCCGCCTGAAACGCCCCCCTATGCCCCCTATTCATTATATGGGAAAAACACATTTTTAATTGATTTGTTATTTTAAAAAATGCACCTTCCATACAGTTGGCATGAACGGGGAGACTAGCTATAGAGACCAAAACAGTTTTTGAATCAGGCTGTATACATCTCCATTTTTGCTGTAGTCAGACATTTTAACATTGTGGTCTATGGGCATTGACTTGCAGCCAGCCTCAAGCGGCCTTTTGATGAACTGCAGGGTTTGGCACTTCTATGTTGTATTTATTTCTCAGCAACAGAGGTTCCCGGTTGGTTTTAAGCCCCTTTTTCGATGATGTTCAAGAGCACAAAGAGTTCAGGAATTATCCAGGAGGATGACAATGTTCCTGGAACATGTTGATGTTTTCTCTACCGCTGCACATAAAGATGGAGTTGAAGATTAGAACATTAGAACAGAACTGGCTGAGAAATCATGGTTCAGGAATTTAAATCATCATCCTCGGACAGAAGGCCATAATGGCTTGAGTTTGGGCCCCTGGACAAAATTGACTGATATTTGTTTTTGAACTCAAACCAAAGGTTTTCTCTTGTGTTGCATTTTTCCTTCAGATTATTAACCTGTCGGAGAAAATAAATGATCTCTCTAAAATGAATCCCAAGGTATGTAAGTCAATGACCCACCCTTGCATCACCAGTAGAAGTTAATAAAAAGCTAAGAACAATATCAATTCGCAGCAAAGTGAATCATCTGATCAATTGTGTCTTAACTATGGTATTGATTGACTGTCCCATGTTTAGGACACAATGGATTTCTCAAATGTCTGGGGAGATTGTGGACTGTTTACAGTCTCTGAATGTGTTCTGTGTTTATAGACCCTGGACACAGGCTGGCCTGATATGCACGCACCTCCTCTGGATAAGATCTGCACTATCTGCAAGGCCATGGAGGGCTGGCTAAATGCTGACCCTTTACATGTTGTGGTCATACACTGTAGGGTAAGTAAGCATCAGCAAGTGGCATTGGCTGAATTGTCTGAATTGATAAAGCATTACAATGTCTCAGCCCTGCAATTTCTCAGTGATGTTCAGTAAGGAATAATGAATATTTCTCCAAAATATATTGGTTGCAGGTTTACAAGTCAATAGTCAATATCAAAGATGGCTTATTAACAAACTAAACAACAACAACAACAAAAAACTTACTAATGCACATCAACTCCAGTATCAGAATAGTACATTTGTGAATAGTTGGACAGGTCATACACCAGCAATTGTAAGCAAGCAATATTATATCAGAATAGTTACAGCATGTGTTCATCATGGCTACTACCACGTTGTCAATATATAATTAAATCATCCAACAAAGTTCCTAGTGGCCTGAATAGTACAGTGCCTAATACTGAAGCGCTAAATACATAAGACACATGTTTCTTCTTTATTTGTTAAGAGTACATTTGACATTTGAGTAAGAAACTCGAGTTAGCATTGAGTGCTAGGAGATGAGAGGTCGCTAGTCGAGGTATCACGGTGGATTGTGAAAGGTGCGTCTTGAGTCTCTTGCAGAATATGGGCAATGTTTCAAGCTCGTTCCACCGTTGTGGTGCCAACCCACAGAAAACATTCGAGACTTCGTTGTAGTGTTTAATTTAGCATTTATTTACATTTTGGATTCACTTGAGATACCTGATTACCACACATTAGATTCTGCAACAACAAACAGCTATTTGCCTACAGTACATAATAGCACTTCAGGACACTTAAAATGCAAATTTCAAGCTGTATTACTGTGTTATTATGCATTTAAGTAATTCGTTATGTTTTCTCTTTGGTTTTAGGGTGGCAAGGGTCGAATTGGTGTGGTCATTTCGTCCTTTGTTCATTTCACAGACATATCAGCCAGGTAACTGCTATGTATCCTAATTCTGACATTGTCGATTTAAATGATGTAATTATAGACTTTGGATAATATAAGCGGTTAGACCACTTGACTTTTGGCATCAAAGCACGTCAACAGCTATCCACAGTGTTTATTGGAGGGGACTCATTCCCCCAGCCACAAACAATCTCATTTCTTAACCTCTACTGAACCTAATCTCTCCATTTTACTAAAAGTCATGGTGAGTCACAAAGTGAGTCAAAGGAAAGCCTGTTACATTGAAAACCTCAGCATTCAATCATGAATCACGCATTACCAAATTTCGGCCTCAAAACTTGAAGCATAAATATCATATTTACAAGGCAGTGTCCCTTTTTATCAACACTACTGATTTGAGAAGAATTACATTTCGGCATCAGTTGTATAAAGTAGTTTAGAACAAGCATTAGGTGCAGCCATTGTCAAACAAATTCAGCTACAGCTTTTCTGTCGAGGAACGGTGGCAAACACTCATACAGTAGCTTAGCGAAACAGTGCCTTGTATACGGAGGGGCTGATGGTCTGACTCTGATCCTATATTTGCGGCTATGCAGATCCCTTTCTGCTCACAGCAAGGAGCCAGTGGGGCACATCTTCCCACGTGGTTTGTGTTAGGAAGACCTGAACACAGAGTTACAGGATCAGGCCAGATAAGGTCGATGCTTAAAAACACAGGGAGTGGATAAGGTGGTAAACGACAAGGTGGAATAACAAAGGAGACAGATATGCTCTACTACACTAATATTAAGTGATGTGGGTGGGGAAGGGGTAGAGAGAGAGAGAGAGAGAGAGAGAGAGAGCGGGAAAGAGGGACAGACTGCTGGTGAAAGGGCTCTAGTGGCTGTTGGTTTTACTGGTGTCCCAATAGCAATGCTGTGTACACACTGCTCCTCTGTGTTTACTTAAGGGTTCCATTGTCTTTCTCTCCATTGGAATCCCCCGCCTCGTCGGCATGCGTGTGTGTGTGTGTGTGTGTGTGCGTGTGCGTGCCTGTGTGTGTGTGTGTGTTTGCATCTGCCCGTGTCGTCCTAATATATGTTGG
Source organism: Amblyopsis rosae (assembly GCA_025399935.1). Taxonomy (NCBI): domain Eukaryota; kingdom Metazoa; phylum Chordata; class Actinopteri; order Percopsiformes; family Amblyopsidae; genus Amblyopsis; species Amblyopsis rosae. The sequence continues at coordinate 12,906 of JAODTR010022817.1, forward strand.
GGGTAACTTGGCTCAATTATAGAGGAGTGGCGTTGCTCAAAATCTCTGAGTTGAGTCATAATTGGCGGGATCGCTGTAATGTGTTTCTCTTTGTCTCCCGAAGTGCTGATCAGGCATTAGACCGCTTTGCCATGAGGAAGTACTACGACGACAAGGTCTCTGCGCTGATGACTCCCTCTCAGAAGCGGTAAAGACGAGATGAGCATGCCCTACTAGGGGGCACCACACTATTTCAAAGATGTGAACATTTCTTTTAATATTGCACATTTTAAGAATGTATTACTGTAATATATATACAGTATACTGTATACAGTATAGCATTTGCTTTAAGGCATGGTCAGTCATTTCTGAGAACGCTTGCTAACTTCAAGCTCAAATCAAAACGGGCGCTGCCTCACACAGCAAAATGCATTGTGAAGCAAAGCGTAGTGCTACGGCTTTGTTGATACGAGCGGTGTTCGCCACTTTGTTTATGTCACTATTTACAGAGGATGGGCTGTGTAGAAGTATCGGGTTATTTTATCAGCACGCACAGAGAACGAGCAGCGAGCAATGCAAGGACATATTTGTTGAATTCGACGAAAAGGGTATTATCTTACATTTAGCGTGCAATAGCTGACTATATCTTTAATATCAATGTATTGTAATTAATTCACGAAATAGCCGTATATTCTACTACTATAAAACCAATCTTTTCTGTAATGTCAGGAAAAGGCACAGTACATGTGCTGTTATTATGTGTAATATCAGTTTTCTACACTTGTCACCTTCAATCCTGCACCCTTTCCCTCTATTCACCTATGCTCACCTCAGTCAGTACAATAGATGTAGCATGTACCTGTGCTGTTTTCCTTAGCTAGGAGACAAGCCATTGTTGGTTCTAGTAACGGGATAGAGATCCTGACCTGGTGTAACCCTATCCCTGTGCATCATTATGTGAATCACGGTGACTCACACACTGAGGGCTCTTTCCGCAAAATGCCGTGGTCAGAAATGCCTGGAAAAGGTTTTCGAGTGTATGTGCCCAGGTGTAAATTGAAATCCCACTGGCATGCGTGGTATAACACTTTGATTTAAAATGTTGTTATCCGTTGTGACTGGATGTTAATGCCGAGGTTCCATGGGAGATGGGCTGGTCAGTGGAGGACAGCCAACCTCATGAGTTTGGTCCTTCCTGATAATGCATACATTACATACTCTATGTAGTTACATGTTGTTTTATCCATGTGGTTTCTACACCAGGTATGTTTGGATTCTGAACAGTCTTCTGAGTGGCTCAATGAAGATCAATGCCTCGCCCTTGTTCCTGCATTGTATCATCATTCATGGGATACCAAACTTTGATGCCACTGGAGGTTAAACTCTCATGCTACTTACCACATTAAATGGCTTAGCTACTGTGCAACCCCAATGAAAACAGTGTCTGGTACCATTAAAAAACTATACAAACCCACATCAGAGTAGCAGCAATAAACAAAATATAGGCTTATCGTTTCATATGACGTGAGGCTTTGCACACGCATATTTATTCTCTTTCGGTCTTTTGCAATCTGTTTCTCTACCACTTGCTGTTAAACACACATTTGCACAAAAACACACACACAGAGACACAAGACAATTACATAAACAGAATGGCAGAGAAGAACCACTTTATGGCCTCCCAGTTAACCTAAATGAATCCACACCCATGTTTCCACATAAACTGGTGTTTCCATTAATCTGACTGCAGCACGAAAAGTCTCTGTCAGTTTGTGGACGTTAGCACCTGTAATCTATCAACAACACAAACAGAGACGATGCGTGTTGTCATAATATGAATACAGAGAAACAACAAATACATTTATATTTCACTAGATTTAGAGCACATATCTGTCTGTCTACAGAAGGCAGTCACAGCTTTTTATGTGGAGTGGTTACTCTGGCAATAAATGTCAGGTGGCACTTTGATGTATGTATTAATCGCACAGGGGTGTAGCAAAGAAAGATTGAGTTTTTATCTCTCTTCCAGTATGTCGTCCATACCTAAAGGTCTACCAGGGAATGCAAGCAGTGTATTCCTCAGGGGTCTAGTAAGTAGTACACAGATTATTTTCTTCAAAAATGACGTGAATTACAGTTGACATTCATTGTTTGTGTAAAATGTGTTGCCTACGAAGCTAATTAGTGTCTATACTCTAGTATGTGTTATTCAGTCATGCTGGTATGTATCAAATTGGTGTAGGGTCGAATATTGGGTTTTACAGACATGGATTAAGACAAGACTACTGTAAAAGAAAAAGTCAATGAACATCTCCATTGAAATCAATTCTTAGTCTAGGATTAGGTTTAATCCATGTCTGTGAAAACGGCCCATTATCATTTCATATCATCTGTGAATCTGGTGGTTTCATGCCATTCAGGTTGTTATCTTATATTGACTTAAGAAAGCTATAGGGTTTAGCAAAGTTCAGTATTGCTTTCTGGTTTACTGGTTTACCATGAGATAGACTCTAATTTGTTGTTGTTGATGTTGTTTTTAGTCACATCAGCCCTGGTCACAGAGACAGGGTGTGCATCACGTTGGAACCAGCTCAGCTGCTAAAAGGAGATATTATGGTAGCACAAAGCCCATCTATACTGCCTCACTGAAGCATATTGTGGCTTCATATTACTGTTACTCAGTTGCCATAGCTAATTGTTGACAACAAACATGTTTGCAGGTTAAATGCTATCACAAGAGTGAAGTCACGGAGGCTCGGGAAGTGATTTTCCGGCTGCAGTTCCACACTGGAGCAGTGCAGGGCTATAACCTGATGTTTGAGAAGGAGGACATGGAGAGCGCAAACAAAGGTAGATCTGGAAATACCCAAAAGCAGGTCTCAACATGCCACACCACTTTACAGATACCACTCTGTTTTACATTGGAATCGATGAGCTTGTTTGGACATACAGTAAATTATATTTGGCATCTTGGGTCCAATAATCTTTCCTCCCTGAAGGCCCATGTATGTTGGTGCACAACACATAAGCATACACTTGGCCAGTCATGCCTCCACTGGTCAGTGGCAACACACTCATGACATTCCTATGTGTTGACATTCCAGATCCGCGATTTCCAGATTACGGGAAAGTGGAGCTGGTGTTCTCAGAGGGTCCGGAGAAGATCCCAGGTATTTTATACTGAAGTCAGCACCTCTCAAACCCTGCATTACAGGATAATCCAAAATGCAACAAACAATATAGTTTGGAAACAGGAGCATTTGTATGGTCCTTCTCTCCTGGTGAGTGCAGGATGTGGAATGTTGCAGAGGGGAAATGTAGTGTGAAGGGTGCGCTGACAGAGAGGTAAAGACACACAGCATGATTTGCCTCAGAGCCCTACAGGAAACGGACCCTATAATCCTACCGGGAGTGTTGTTTGTGTATGTTAGCATGCCTACAGTATGTATGTCTTTAGCATGTGTCTGTTCAGGCCTCTAAAGGAAAACACTCCTCAATTGTGTTATAAAGCACCCCAAGGTCTAATAACCTCTACCCCAGTTCAATGTCACTTCTGACCACGAATATATGGGTAGATAATGGTGTGAGACCACAGTGTGAGAGCTGTAGGAGGAGGAGTAGAGAGATCACATTCCTATCTAATGGTCGCTGTTATTTGTTCCAGGCGCAGACAGGTGGCACAATGGCTCAGATGTGATAGTGGACTACAATACAATGGATCCTCTGATCCGGTGGGACTCCTATCAGAACATCTGTGATGGGGAAGGTACTGCTCCACTAACCTTAGTTACTGCTAATATTAGATGGCTAGGTCCATAGGCAGTTTAGCCCACGTCAAATGCAGTAGGTACTGTATTGTATAAACTGTAAAACCATTACTCTCTCTATCTCTCTCTCTCTCTCTCTCTCTCTCTCTCTCTCTCTCTCTCATTTTTGTGTTGTCTTCTATCAGCGTGTTGCTCTAAGAAAGCGTGGCAGCTCCTGATGTTGCAAGCTTTACCAATCTCAGAACTCTCACATCTTACTGGGAGCTTTCAAAGGAAAACTGGCCCAGTGACCATTTTGTAGTTAGTTGGAATCCTCGGTTAAGGCAGGGTTAGTCATTCTCATGAACGCTTGCTAACTTTGAACTCAAATCAAAATAAACGGCCTCAGAAGCTCCGCCCTACACATTGAAACATTGCGAAGCCAAAGGCATTGTTGTTGTGAGCGATGTTTGCCACTATGTTTATATTCCTATTTATGGAGCCAGGGCTGTGCAGGATAATTTTTTCAGCACGTACAGATAACGGTAAACTAGCGGAATATGAGGAAATATTGGTGAATTTGACAAAAAGATTATTAGCTTACAATTAGCTTACAATAGCTGACTATACCTTTAACTGCCTTTAAAAAAAATCCCCACATGAATCTAGTTCTGATTGGTTGAAGTTATCTGCTAGCACCTATGTTTAATCACCGTCAAGTGTTTATTGTTCTATTGTTGTAGGTGGTCTGATCATCTGCTAATGATTTGATTTATACCAAATGGCACTACCTGCTGACAAATGGCTTTCAATTGGAATGTACCAGACATTCAATTTGTAAAGCAAAGTAGCACATACACAATACACACTTGCTGAGAGGGCCTTACTGAACAGATCAATAGAAGTTCTTAAGATTTCAAATGAGTAAACTGGCTTATAGAGAAACTCCTTGTGTTGCACTATAGTTTTCTGGGATCTCACTGTTTAGAAGATGAATGTTGTTTTTGTTGTTGGAATACTGGGGTCAAAGAGAGGATGTGCGGATCCTGTTTTTCTCAGATGGCTGGACATGCTTCATCCGTACACATGACACACCCCTTTCACGCCACACAGCAGCCACAACACCCACCCAACTACACCCATCCACAAACTGTACACATACACACACATACACAGTCACTCACCATTTCAGGGTGTCCCAGCCCAGCTGTGGTTTCTGCTTTTCCAAATCTCTTTACTCAACCATGGAATTCTCAGCAGCTTCCCAGAATAGAGTTAAAGCACAGATCCACCCAATCCCAGCACTCCCTGTGTGTTTTTCTACGTGAACTTGAGCTATCGTATAATGAAAATGAGTAATTAGCATTTTTTATTATAAATACCCAAAGCATATCCACTGAAATCAACATACTGTAGAAATGTACTCCCATCTATCGGCGTGTAGTTAAAGAGAACTCAAAATGAAGGATTAATCAAAAGAGATGCACTAACACAAAAGCATTTATTTCCTTTGCCTTCGTTCCGAGGCATTCATGTGGGATATTTACAAGCTTGTTTTGTCGTGTAAACGCTAGACTGGAGAGGAGAGGCTTGTGAGATCTGTAGGAATTCTACATCTACTTACCAGTCCTTGACAGTGCTGCTGTCGCTCCTACAAAGCTGTCACCAAATCGAATTTCTTAACACATTTGACTGGTATTCACATAAACAGGGAATCATTTCTCTTTATCGCTGTCAGCAAGTTGCTTTTATTAACAGTAAACATTCAAATCAGCCTTAGCCAAACCCTAAATTCTAATTCCAATCCTTCATTCACACATGTTCACAGTTTAGGACTGAAGATGAAGATGCCCAGCATGATCATGACATGCACTGTCCAGCTCATTCATTATCACCGACTTCACAATTATTCTGATGAGCAACCTTCCAATAATGTGTGTCTCTCGATGCCTCCAATGGCTGCGAATTGAATTATTATCGCCTTGAGGGACATCTGCTTTAGAACAGAAGAGCACACGAAGGCCAAGGTTACGGAGGATGTTTATTGTGTTGATTATGCTCCTGACTCATATGTCTGGCATGGGCGAGGCATTTGGGATATAATAACATAACAGGGAACAGGTACAGGATTATTTCCCTGCAGGATGCGACCGAACCACAATACCTGATTGACAGCCTGTCTGCGACATATCCCACATAAACTGGTGTCATATGGAGATATGCTTGAGATGTCATTTGCATTGTTCAAACACCGGCAGACGTGTTTAGAAAGGCTGGACTGAAGCATATTGCTTCTATAGTCGTCCTGTGTATTTCTTAGAAACACTTGTGTTCAACACCTCAATTGTGGCAAAGGCACATCTGCTTCATCTGAGACTATTGTGTTTTAAGGTGGCAGACGTGTCATTTCATGAAATCCTAGAGCTGGAGCAAAACAACCTGGCAGCCACATTTCACAGGAAAGAAATGGCAAGAGCCAGAGGGCGGGGTCGGTCTAATTAAATTACAGTGTGAAGGATTCTGCAGCTTCAGGAATCAGGAATGTTGTTTTTATCTTGTGATTCTCTTTCTTTCATTCTGTTTTGCTCCAGTCTTTTCTCTGCTTGGTGGGGTAGTCCCCTGTTGCAAGGCAAGGGGTCGGGTTACAGTTTTCCCCTGGGGGTTGCCCCCTCCCCGTCCATCCACACACACACACACACACACACACACACACACACACACACTCAGAAACCCCGCCCCACTTGTTTACATTCCTATGCCCATATTTGGAGAACTCAAGGTCCCCCCCTTGTGTGTGGACACTCTCACCTTCTCAGCGCTGTGAGAGAATGAAGGCTTGGTTATCTGAATAGCATTTCCATTTCCTTTTGTTATATTTGACCCTGGGAATTACCGCCGGGTCAAAGACACAATGCACTTCCTCCTGTACCTGCGCATTTTCTACTTGTCTTTAACCTTCATTTGTCTGGAGACATCTTGTGCACTTACCTGACAGTGAAGGCAAAGGTAAGTGTTTCTCTCCAAGGAGACAGAGGCCAGTGGGGGTGAGGGAGGGAGCGTGTATGGGCGGGGGGTGAAGGGGGAGGAGAGAGAGAGAGAGAGAGAGAGAGAGAGAGAGAGAGAGAGAGAGGGGAGACTGACAGGGACTTGAGAGAGCAGTCACAGGGGATTTGGAGAGATCTGTCTTAGGAAGTGTTAGCACCTTTGCCTGGGTGAATATCGAGCTCCCACAGGATCTGCCCTGCACGGGACAGATTTCTTCTTTTTTTTTTAGGCCTGAAGCCTACATCGTACAAGGGCCAGATGTAAGGTCCACCAGCCAGCAGAGCAGGGGTGGGGGCAACCACTACAAGCACAAGAGCTTTTGAAGAGGAGGGGGTCTTTTATTATGCATGTCTGGTATTCAGATCCTCCAGCCATGGTTTAACTGAGAGGCAAGTACTTAACGCCGGAGTCTGGGGGAGAAGCAGTGGGTCCGTGTCCTTGTAGGCTTTTGTTGGAGTTGAGTATTCTTTCTGTGGAGTTGTGCGACATTGTGCAACGAGGAGCAGAACATTGAAGAGCTTCTCGTATTACGCAGTCAGAATCTATAAAAAGAGAATGTGTCTTGTTGTCTTTGAGGCAGTGAAAGGTTGTTTTTTTTTTCCCGCTCACACAGAGCAACTGACATGCTGTGATTTCTATTTTGCTCTGGTGGATTAAGGAGGTTGTTTGGACATATGCTGGGGGGCCAGGGGTCATGTGTAGGGAGTGGGCGGCTGCATCGCAACAGCGTGAGGAATGCAAAGGTCAGTCTCTGAGGGCCAGCGGTCCACTAAATCACAGAGCGGGCCCGGCATTCCTCTCAACATTGCTTATAAAACCTGAGTACGGTGGGTGGGTCTAGATATGCGGTGCAGTCCACCTTGCCAGGTGACAGAGGTAGGTGAGATAGTGACCATTGTGGCAACATAACCGGAATGTCTTCAGAATGGTTTGGATTGACAGTAATCGAAAGAGTGTGTGTGTGTGTGTGTGTGTGTGTGTGTGTGTGTGTGTTTGGGGGAGGGGTAATGGAAGGGTTTTTGAGGGATTTCTGAGGGACAAAATGCAGACAAATGTATGGGACATCTGTTCTGTATTACACTTGACTAACAACACCCCACTGTTCATCTTTTAAAATAGATTTTATGCCTAGCCACTTCTAATCAGCGAAGTTATGTAAACTGTGTCGGGTGTGTGTACTAGGGCGATTGTGTTGTTGAGTGTCATTTATAGGAAAAAATGGATGTATACTGTAGTTTATGCTGTCTCTGTGTGCTTGTTTGTGTGTTAATGTGTAGTGTTTGTCTGTTAGCTGTGTTCCTGTGTTAGCGGTGTCTCTCTGTTAGCGGTATTTGTGTGTTAGCAGTGTCTGTCTGTTAGCGGTATTCGTGTGTTAGCAGTGTCTGTGTGTTAGCGATGTTCCTGTGTTAGCGGTGTCTCTCTGTTAGCGGTATTCGTGTGTTAGCAGTGTCTCTCTGTTAGCGGTATTCGTGTGTGAGCAGTGTCTGTGTGTTAGCGGTGTTCCTGTGTTAGCGGTGTCTCTCTGTTAGCGGTATTCGTGTGTTAGCAGTGTCTCTCTGTTAGCGGTATTCGTGTGTGAGCAGTGTCTGTGTGTTAGTGGTGTTCCTGTGTTAGCGGTGTCTCTCTGTTAGCGGTATTCGTGTGTTAGCAGTGTCCCTCTGTTAGCGGTATTCGTGTGTTAGCAGTGTCTGTGTGTTAGCGGTGTTCCTGTGTTAGCGGTGTCTCTCTGTTAGCGGTATTTGTGTGTTAGCAGTGTCTGTCTAGTAGCGGTTTTTCTGTGTTAGCGGTGTCTGTCTGTTAGCGGTATTCATGTGTTAGCATTAGCAATGTGAGTGTGTCAGCGGTGTCTGTGTGTTAGCGGTGTCTGTGTGCATGTGCATGCTTTCCCTACCAGCTGACCGTATGAAGCGCTGCGTCTCTTGTCATTGCAGTGCCGCGTTGTCAGGGCCTAACCCTGGACAAGGTCCCAGCAGCCAACAAGAGGAGCCCCAACGGAGGAGCAGCCACGCTAGGCCGAGGGGCCCGCACAACCTCTGCCACCTCCAGCCCCGACCACAGTGACCACGCCCTCTCCGCCAGCAGCGACTCTGGCCTCTCTAGCACTTCCCTGTGGGCAGACAGACCAGCAGCGCCCACCACATCCACCACCACCACCACCACCACAACCAAACCCCAGCAGGGCCCCAGCCAGCAGGAAAAGGCCCAGTTAAAGCGCCTGCTGAGCGGCTTTGGTTTGGAGGATCCCTCCCTGGCGGAGATGGAAGATCAAGGCCCCAAGGTGTGCGTCCAGCGGCTAGTTCCCGCCCTGGTGCACATTAACGGAGACCCTCATCCCCGGGAGAGGGAAACGGACATCCTGGATGACGAGGTCATGACCGGTCATGACCTGCACAGCGTGGACAGCCTCGGGACCCTGTCGTCCTCCTGCCACAAGAGCAGCCAGAACTCCCTGCTCTCCGACGGCTTCGGGAGCCCCGGAGGGGAGGAACAACAACAACAGCAGCAGCAGCAGCAGCAGCAGCTCCCGGGACAGTTCCACCACCAGCACCCTGCCCCACCACCTGTCACGGAGGAGTGTGAAAGAGGCTATTCTGAGTCCAGGAGGGGGTTCCTGAGCTCCCGGAGTCACTCAGTGGCTTCCTCCACCCCCAGCACTGTGGCCCCCACGCCCAAGCAGCAGGTCTACAGACAAGGGAGCTACTCCACACATTCCTGGGTGCGCCAGCAGCAGATGGTAGCTCCCCAACAGTTCGTCTACATGTCCGACGACGCCAGCGAGGCGGAGCGCTACCCGGGGAACAGGCAGGGAGCCAGCCGGCCCACACCGGGCCCCCCCACAGCGCCGCAGGGTCCCGGTGGTGATGGGGCCGCGATGCCCCAGAGCGACCCACCGGCGGTCGTCGTCAACAACAACAACAACAACAACAATCGGGACGAGGAGTTTAAGTCCCTGACGGTGGATATCGATAACTCCATCGACCAGCTCAACCAGCTGATTATGGACCTGGATCCGACGTTTGTGCCCGTTTCCACGCGGTCCAGCTCGGTGAAGCGGAATGGCTCGCTCCCCAAATGTCCCAATGGCATCGATCTCAGACTGGACAATAGCAGGACAGCAGCGCTGCAAAGCCCACCACAGACAGGTAAGATGGATCGCCCGTGGTGTGGTTGCGGTGGTGGTGGAATGTGAAACGTAAGCTGTGCTGTAACACTAAGGTTCTGCCATTTATCTCTCTCTGGTGATTCCGGCATGAGCTATGTTCCTCCCACCAACAGTTAAAGGTCCACTCTTCAATTGTAGTGGTAGAAACACGTCTGACAACCAACCTGTGGGCTGCTTAGTGATGTGATTTAATGTGACCCTAGGAGCGCTGTAAGGGGAGGAGTAAAGAGCAGTGCCGTTCACTCAGCTTGCTGGAGATACGTGAAGTGTTTGAGTTTCAAACACAATGTTTTCGTGATGCTAGCTTTAGTTTGTGACTTCACAAAGCACACCTTTAAGCTTAGTCAGCGCTGCAATAGCAGGGTTGTTGCCAGCATTTCAGATGTTTTCAGCATGTTTGTGAGGCACGAGTGCCGTCGAGACTTGTCTATGCCACAGCTATCTCACTGCAGAATCGGCAGATGAAGAGCGGGAGAGAAGCTGCTGTCTAACAACTTCACTACAAACAGATGGTTCATGCAGATTTGTAACAGTGTATGCCAGTGCAAAACAATCTTTCATATTAAGAAGCAATATTTTCCTATAAGGAGCTTAACTGTAGGAATTGTTTTTTTGTTTTTAGTGACAGGTTCTAATATTATTTATTTGTTTGTGTTAATTCATTTTGCAGCTTGGACAGAGATTACTTTAGCAGACATTTCCTGTCTGTATGTCCTGTTAAACTTCCTGTCCTCACTTGAATCATAGCCTGATACCTAGCTTCCTAAAGAACACAGACGTTGATTTTGAAAGACAAAGGAATTCAGAGAATGTTCTCTAACTTCCAGTACTGTGTGTTTCGCTGTCACAGCTAGACATTCCTCGTCACTGCTTTAGTGTTTTGCCTTTGCTAGCCATTTGTTTTGATAATGAGAACCTAAATGTTCTCTTGTCCTTACAGTACAGTAACCTTTATCATGTGCCAGATTCATGATTAAACCCAAAGGTTTGAGTATAGAATCAGGTGACCTTGACTTGATTGGACAGTCCTCTGCTGTGATCCTCCATTTTGTTTTTACCTGAAATGTACTGAAGGAGAGAGAGAGAGAGAGAGAGAGAGAGAGAGAGAGAGAGAGAGAGAGAGAGAGAGAGAGAGAGAGAGAGAGA
>JAODTR010022827.1:0-23981 GCA_025399935.1 Amblyopsis rosae
TCTCCAAACTGGCCTGGGAACGTCTCGGGATCCCCCAGTCAGAGCTTGCTGATGTTGCTCAGGAAAGGGAAGTTTGGAGTCCCTTGCTGAAGCTGCTGCCCCCGCGACCCGACTCCGGATAAGCGGATGAAGATGGATGGATGGATGGATAACTGAGGGGTACACTGTTAGAACACCAGTCAACAGGCTGTATCTCATTTAAGTATACATTTATATTTTACTTCATACGGTATAGACATATGTATTTTCTCTCTTTGGGGAGGAGGAGGGGGGCGGTCGTAGTTATTTGTTTCTTTTTCTTAATTATTGCAATTGTTCTGTTTAATGAGAAAACAATAAACTACTAATAATGAATAAATAAAATAAAACAAACAAACATGGCAGCAATGGATGTAGGTAAGGTCGCCCACCTCTACCTCTATTCATATCATGATGCTCATGACAACATTTGACACAAACATCTGGATCAGTGAGCCCATGTCAGTGCAGGTGGGTGTCTCTCTCTACCTGGTTCTTCTTGATGAGAAGCTGAACGGTGGGCAGGTCTTTGCCGTGGTCCGTCGAGGTGGCCAGGGGCCTCCTCTCCTTCACCCAAAGCTGGACAGAATGAGTCAAACTTATATTGCGGAACATGGCTCGCGATACAATCGTTGCGCGATACACTGCGATATGATACATATTGCAATACTTAAAATCTAAATCAAAAACACAAATACGACAAAACAAAAACAAAATACTAGGGGCTTGAGACACGCTGCGTATCGCCGTGTGGTGCACTTACAATCTCGTCCTCCAGGTCTCTGTTGAACTGGTGGGCTTCTTTGGAGGCCAGCAGCCGCTGTCTCCTCTGGGAGAGCGGGTCCTGCAGCTGGGAGAAGCTGTCGGTGACGCGCCGCTGCTGGCCGTCCACCTCGGCCAGCCCGGCGTCCTCCTGGGACAGCGCCACTGCCTGAGACTGCAGGGACTGCACCTCCTTCTCACGCACCTCCATCTGGTTCTCCAGCATCTGGACCGGGTCATCACAAGGTCAAATATTCGTTTGTTCATCATGACAGTGCTATTTAATCTATTAACTATTTAGCAGAGAGGATGATTGTGATGCTTACAGGGCCTCCACTTAATATATTGAATCAAATCTGGTAGTTGTGGTAGCATTATGGTCCTTGATGCATCGGTGGGTGGTAGGGGAAGTCTAAGTCAGCATCTCTACATTTAAGCCACTGTTAAATGTGAAACGTGTGGTTTCAGCCCTTTCACTGTTCTGGGGGCGTGTTTTGCCCTAAGTGAGTTGCTGTACATATACATTATCACGACAAGCTGGTGCCGTGGGGTCTACCCAGGGGGGCAGAGTCTGACTCAGGGCTTGATGCAGCCGTGACTTGTGGTGACGGGTGGTACTGCAGCCTTAGGAGCCAGCTGCAATACACACTCCATTCATTACCGGTTTTACTGCTCCGCACAATATATTTTTAGATGCCACACTTCGCTCATACGATTCATCATAAAATTATCTTGGTGCTTATGTACATAAATTATTTTCCAACAATGTCAATGAAGCCAGTTTGGACAATTATTTATCATGACCTAATAATCATGCGACATAGCCCTATGCTCGTGAATTTCCCATGTGCCATGGCTATAACGCAAACAAAGATTTTATGCAGGTTTGAAACTGTTAATTTAGACAAGAAACTGGAATAAATGCATCTCACTGTCTAAAAGACACACGATTATCATCACTCGAACTGCTGCCTACGTTATTGTAAACACGGACCTAAGCTAATATGGAGTGGGTTTTTTGCTAAACAATGTTTTGCACAGAGGAGAAAGTCAGCACTGGTGAGTGAACAGCCAAGCGATATGTTAACAGTCAGCGCATTTCTTTTCATCCTAGCTACAGCGCTAGTCACTGTTTAGGCCATAGGCAGGCTGGCTGAGGCTTTGTGTGCATCACAAAAAGGCCTACAGTAAGCAGTAAGTACTGTTTACGGTTCTAGGCTCCGCTACAGCAGGCAGGCTACTGCATGACTGTGTTGCATCTGACTGTGTGATCAAAATCATCATTGAAATTAAAGCCAGTGGATTTTATGATAGTCTAACCTAGACTATTGGAGAAAAAAAAAAGGAACAAATCGTCGAATCATCGTATTGAACAGCCAAATTCCACTGCCAAAATGAATCAGGCGCAGCCGTAGTTTGTACTGCGCATGAGACTTAAATTCCCTTTAATTTGAATCTCGTGCTTCACTGCGGCAGTTAGCAAAGACTTATTAAGTGCGAGCCGCCATTTTCTTCCCTGTGCCTATCTATTAATAAGTATATGGGTCTACCTGATGCTTATTAAGCAGAATGTTGACACTGGTCAGATCCTTGCCGTAGTCATCGCTCTGCAGCTGACCCTCCAGGTTCTTCAGCCACACGTCCAGAGCCGAGCAGCTCTGGGTGAAGAGCTCCGCCCTGTTGGCGTCAAACAGGCACTGCGCCTTGGTGCGGGTGGTGCCCTGAAGTTCCACCCACTGCTTCTGAAGGCCATCCAGGGTCTGATGGACCACAGGCTCGAACTCTGGCTTCTCCTTCACCAGTGCCTGGCCCTCCTGGTGGACCATGGAAATATAATGTCATGGAGATGTGGAACAATATAACCTTTGTGTTCCATTACATCTTGTATCTTATGCAAGTAAGATTAAACATAGTCCAAACCTTGTCGATCTTGTCCAACCAGTCTTTGTTGGAGGCCAACTCTGCCATGAAGGCCTGGTGCTTCTGCCACTTGCTGTGGAGGTTCCTGGCCTCGTCGTACGACATGTCCTGAGCCGTCAGCATCTTCTCATCGATCCACAATGTCAGCTGGAGGCAAGAATATAACCAGTCAATGTGAGAGCTAGCTAACGCTACGTGTTAGCTTTTAGGTGCAAACACATTATGCACTTAATCGCTCATGTTACTACCTCCTGTCCATCTTGCAGGAAGTGCTGAAGCTCACGGTTATCCTTGAGCTTAGCCAGCAGCTCACTGGCGGCCTGTTTATTCTTCTGATGCCTGGCGACAGTCAAGGAGAAAGCCAAGAGAACGTCAAGATCAGAGCGGACCAGTAAACACGCATTAGCCCTACTGTCCCTCAACTAGCTAACTTACCTCTCTTGGATGGTGTCGGCTTTCTCCTGGATCTTGTCGGCGTTGGCGTTGGCGTCGGTTATGAGGCGCCGTCCGGCCTCCACCACGCCGGTGATCTTCTCCTCGCTGGCTTCCGTGGTGGTCAGGAAGTCCTCATGCTTCTTAATGGCTCCCTCCGCTCCCTGAAGACTGGAGGGCATCTCTGTGTGGGACAGCACATACTCCTACACGCACAGAAGGAGGGAACACTTAATCCAAAATAATGACGAGTCACAGTAGAGGACGAACAAGTTGATGTGATGTGTGTCATCTCATCCTCCACAGAACAATTAAGTGTTCGAGAACTTTTAACCAATCGGGTGTTTTGCATTCATATGATTAATCTGACCTCTTTTCTCAGGACTGTCTTGGTGTGTTCAAACCCTGCTTGATTGACATGTCCTTCACATTCCTGGCCTACATACATGTTGTTCCTCCCGTTTGAATGGGACAACTGACTAAATAGCGCTTAATCGTTTTTTGTTTTTTTTTCGCAGTATGTGCCGTTTGCAGAATAACGCAGAGCAACGTCAAAATCAGATTCGCCAAAAATAATTCTGAACAATTAAATCCATTAGTCTACCCTCCTTTCATTAAATTCCAGCCTCAAATTCCAGCTGCTACTTGAATTGAGAAATCCAGCAGAAGCTAAGGAGGTCACATTTTGTGCTCCAGAACCAAGGAGGCTGGGGTGGGGGGCTCTCTCACCTGGCTGTTGAGGAAGGCCTCTGCCTGCTTGGCGTCTCTCAGGAAGGTCTGGAAGTCGAAGGCTTGGGCCAGGAGGCTGTGGCGGTTCTCCCACATGCGACGCAGCTCGTGCCAGCCCGTGTCCAGCGCCTGAAGCCTCTGGGCCAGGAACATGTACTGGGCGTCCGTCTGGCCCTGGGTCACCTCCTCGCCCACGGCCCGCATCTTCTCGTAGTCCTCCTTGTAGTTGTCCACCTCGTTCTTGATGCCCTCATGCTGGGCCAGCAGGCTCTCCGACTCGGGCAGGGAGGTGGGGATGTCCTCGGAGGCCACGGCCGTCTGCGTGCGCGACAGCCACGACTGGAAGTCGTCCAGGTCCCGGAGGAAGCCCTGCAGCTTGCTGGCCTCGCCCAGGGACTCCTCGCGACGCTTCATGGTGGCGTTCAGCTCCTCCCACACCACCTGGATCTCCGCCAGGCGGGCCTGTATCTCCTCGGCCTGGTCGGGGTGCTCCTCAGCCAGCTTCGCCGCCTCCTTCTTCATGTCGTCTAACTTGCCCTGGAGAAGGAGGAATTGTATTTACATAGCAAGCATTAGAGTAGTTAAGTGCTGTCTAATGCATTCAAATGGAAAGCTAATAGCATAAAGAAATACCTTTTATGAATACTATGTAATGAATGTAATAAACAGTACAGTTAAAACATCACATGTGTGCGTATCTTAGCTTATCTTAGCATACTAATTACTTAGTAAATGGTTGACATTTAGGGCGTTGTATAAATATGCCCGATAGCTAAGGTAGCTAACATACCTGAATAGCCTCCAGGTCTCTCTCCATGCCGGTTAGCTTGCGCTGCAGGGCCATGACACCAGCCAGATCGTTGCCCAGGCTCTGTGTGGATTCAATCACCTTGGTCTTCTCCCTCATCCACGACTGGAGCTCATTACACTCCAGGTGGTAGTTCTGGATGTTGAGTGCTGACTCCAGGGCTTGCTTCTTCTGATCTGCCAGCCCCTGGAATTCCGTCCATCTGGAGTCCCAGAGCAGAAAACATGGAAAAGTGTTCCATGTTAGTCCAGTAAACCACCCAGATACTAGCACATCATGCTACAAATGCATGTAACACTCTGTTCTGCCGCACTATGTGCCGGTGCTGACCTGTTGTTGAGTTGGTCCTGTGTCTGGTGGATCTGGTCCTTGCTACAGTTGTCAGAGCTCAGTAGCTGCTCCGCCACCTGGTTCACGTCAGTGATGCGGGTGCCTAGGTTGTTCATCTCAGGCTCCAGTGTCTCAAACCTGCAGCCACGCACGCGCACACACACAATTAGTCAGCTCTGCAAACCAGAAGACAGCAATTCATGACAACTTTACACAGAGTTCCCATCAAATGTCATATTCCCTGACTTTGATTGTCTAAACATCTGAATTTCCATGACCTATAAATTAACGAAAAACAGGCCACCAGAACAACGATTTCTGTGTAAAAGAGACAAATGAATGTGGTGATATTTCACGTAAACGTTCAGACCAATAGCTTCGAGGTGTGTTGAGACAAAATGTAATATCACGTCCAGTAACATTTAGATAAATGGCAAGGAACATTAAACATCCTGCAAACAAAATTCCCAGATATTCCATGATTTGACCCCAAAAAAACCTGACTTTCCATGTCCGTTATAGACTTTTCTAAAAGCCGAGACGTTCCAGCTGTTCCGTGACCAGTGGGGCCGCTGGTACCGCCAAGGTAGTACTGACCTCTGCTGCACCACCTCCAGGTCCTCCAGCTTGGTGGGGATCTCCATGCCGTGCAGCCACTGCTCCTTCTCGTCCACCCACAGCACACAGGCGCCGGCCTCGCTGAACATGCGGTAGAGGGCCAGAGCGCCCTCTAGAGCCTGGCGGCGAGCCGCTGACAGAGTCTTCAGCTCCTCGTAGCTCCTCTCGATGGCAGGCAGACGACCGTCCACCTATAGGAGGGGCAGTCTCCGTGTTTTAGTGTCGGAGCCCCCCTATTTTTCTTTTTTGTTTCACTATTAATATTATTATACATTATAATATAAGTCATCATCATCATCCCAATATAGTAGACCCAATGGCCTGTCAGCGTACAGACCTCTGGATAGTGGGAAAAGTCCTCTGGCAGGGCCAGGGCCTGCTCGTGCAGTGAGTCGATGGCGGGCCGGTGGCTGTGGACCTCCTCGTCCACCTCCCTCTGCTTGCGAGCCAGCGTCTGCGTGGAGAACTCGTCGTGGCCCACCTCCTGGCTCGACACCTGCCTGAGCGTGTCCAGGAGCCAGGCCTCCATGTCGGTGGCGTCCGTCTGGAACTGGTGCAGGGCCACCGCCTCTTTCAGCCTCAGCTCTCTCTGCTGGGACGTCTGTTAGTGGGGAAAAGGCGCCAACACCGTTACTGGGGATGCAACGACATGGAGACCTTCGCCATATCGCGACAACATACATAAATACAACTTTGTAGTGATACCCTGTGCCACCGTCTATATTTACATTATTCTCATCCTCTTCCGTCCTGTGTTTATCAGTATATTACATGGTTAAAATATAGCCTATTAATGTCTACGTAACTACAAACATAGAACAGAAATGCTATAGTGTGTGTTTTACTCTTACCCAGAATATTGGCAGTGCACCAGCTGTCATATAACACAGGTCATGAACCAATTTGTATATAAACATTTCTGATTCAATGTTAAATAAAGGAACTTTTTCCCAAGTCATATTTATATCTTTTTACACCGTAAAATAGCGTTACATCCCTAGCGATGACACAGGCGGAGGTCCACGCTCACCTCCTCCAGATGTTTCCACTGTGCACGGATGTCCTGGATCCTCTCTGTGACCTCGGGGGCCCCAAAGTGTCCCTCCTGCACCAGGGCCTCTCCGGAGGCGATGCTGTTGCCCAGGGGCCCGTAGCGGGCCGCCATCTCGTCCCGGAAGGCCTCGTGCTTGCTGAGGAGGTGCAGGGCGGACGTGAGGTCGCGGCCGCAGTCTCCTGCGGACAGGATCTGCTCCTGCTCCCTGATCCAAGACGCCTCCTCGCCCAGCTCCCACAGGAACTGCCAGAGGCGACGGGAGTCCTCCAGGCGCTGCCTCCTCTCGACGACCAGCTGGCCCAGCTCCTCGTAGGCTTGGCCCAGCAGGTCCACCTTCTCACTGACCAGCGCAGGCTCACACGGCTTGTAGGCTGTCAGGGAGCAGAGCGCCATGGCAGGTGGGTTTTACCAGCCAGTACAGATTACACACACACACACAATGAACCCTTCCTTCTTACTTCTTGCTCTTGTACTAAGCGCTTTATTAGCAATTCACTTTGCTGATTGAATGATATATTGGTAATGTGTGTTGATGACATGACGGACAGTGAATGTATAATCACAAATATATTAGCATATTATGACAACAATTCAGGCAAGAAACAAAGTTATATGAATATGACGTTGAACAACCGTCTGATCGAGGATGTGGCAGGCCTGGGGGGTGGGGCTAAGAAATAATCAAACGGTTCAATTACTAATTGTAGTGTTTTGCCTGCTTCTACGACGCATTTCCACTGCACTCTACGTAACAGCGCTTCAAAAACGCAAGGCGAGGCAGAAAACAGAGTCTCTGCCTCGGCTCAGCGGGCAGCGTCCGCCTCGCTTGCGGTGTGCAAATAATACGCACTGATCAACATGGGAGTGGATCCAAAGCGGAACTGCTCCGCTCCAGCTCCGCGTGCAGTGTGCGACGGCCTCAACAGAACGTTGTTTGCTCACAATTGCTTTCATGCAAAGCTGACTACGTCGCTTTGCGTCTGCTGAATGCTGTAAATGCAGTCTCGCAGAGCCAGCCTTTATTTGTGTGCAAGATGCACGATTAACAACTACATAACTCAACGACCAAGTGGGACATCACAGTAAACCAAACGACATGCCGCTGGCTGTTTGCAGGTCTTTTATGTTAAATAAGTAGGCTACGGGTAAGTGCCTCAAATTAACAGAAATAGTGATATGAGTAAATAAAGCAGAGCACTAGTGTCGCACCGGATTAACAGACACATACTTCTAGGCCTATAAAAATAAATCGGCAGTAGAGTGCTGATAAGGGTGCTCGTCTGACGTACAGTAGCGCTAAATGGACAGAAGAGGCTGAGACTGAAGTACAGTCCACAGTCAAAGGGCCTGTGTGGCAGCTCCTTTACCCTGCTCATGGGAGGTGAAGCGCTGTGCGGCCCCCTGCACCGCCTTGATCCTCTCTGCCTGGGCAGAGATGTCGGCCTCCACCAGGTTGTGAGTCTGCAGCAGGTCCAGCACGTCGTGCAGGTGCTTCCCACTGTCCTGAGACTGTAGGCGGCCCTGGAGGCGCGCGCACACACACGCACGCACGCACACGCACGCACAAGCACACACACGGTCAGGGGTGAGGACATCAGGGCCTTATCAATAATCAGAACTGAACTTGTATTTAAACCAGTTGACATTTCACCCACTACTCTGTCATTATAGGAATGCACTGATCTATCAGCTGCACATGGTATTGGCTGATATCGGCCTTGTTGACTGCAATAATCGGCTAATGGGCAAATAAATTGACTTTCACTGATGGCAGTGGCCGATGTTCATCTGTTGTGTCGCATCAATGTAGCACTAGCTAAATGCTAAAAGTGTAGAAGATAACAGGTGGTGCTATGCTATCACATAACAAACTGGCTGGGCACCCCTCTGGCATGGTGTTAAGAGGGCAAAGGGCAGGCCGGCTCGCCCATTAGGCAAGATTAGGCAGCCGCTTAGGTTGGTGTGAATTTGAGGCAGCATTTTGCGCGCCCCCGATCAGGGTAAATAAATACATTTGGCTGGGACATGACGTACATTGACATATACTGTCGATATTCCCAAATAGCATTTGTATGTCTTGTCTAACGCGGCAGAACACTCACAACAGGCGCTAGCAACAGGTGCAGTGCATTAGTAGTTTGTTACATAAAAGTGAATGAAAATGTCACCGGCATGTATGCGATTCGGCTATCGGCCAAATTGTTAGGCCTTTAACACATCGGTATCGGCATAGAACCTTATAAATAGTGCATCCCTACTTGATTGATTTGATGAAACACACACACACACACACACAGGTCTCTGATAAGGTAAGCACTAGTGTCTGCTTTGCATTGAAATGGTTCACGTCAGCAGCATCTGCAGGTGCTATATTTGTGCATATTATGTAGAGCACTGGGAGGCTGTGGCAGCATTCTGCAGCGCTCACACTTCCACTGAACTGGTATCTTGCAGAAAATATCTCCTCTTAATGCAAATGTACGTACCCTGGGTCCCCACGGCAACTAACATGAATCAGAATTCCTTGAAGGTTGTTGCTAATTCCAAACTGAAATCCAACCAAGGCCCATCATATTGTATGTGGACTGTGAATATTTAGTGAATCTCGTCCACATCACAGTAATGAGGCCAACAGATTTAACCAGGTAAAGCCAGGCCCGTGGCAGCTGAGCTAAGTACTGTTGACAGTATCATTCATTTAGTTGAGCGTCAAGATATAGTGGAGTAATTGCATCCTGAGCGAAGAATGATATCACAGATCACACTTCCTCTGTGTTCCTTTATTACTCGTTTACCCAGCCGGGCTGGATGCATGTGCATGTTAGTGCATGTGTGTGTGCTGTGCATGTGCATATGCTGTTTATACATAGGGTTTACATGCAGATCATAATAGTATAACCCTATGCTGTTTATAAATAGGGCTTACATGCAGAGCATAATCCATATAATGTTTATACATAGGGTTTACATGCAGAGCATAACAGCATAACCCATATAATTTTTATACATAGGGCTTACATGCAGAGCATATATTATGTGTATACATATGTGGCACAGGGCAGTGTATTGACAAGAATATGGCGATACGATACGTCTCACGATACAAGGGGCGCAATGCGATATACTGCGATATATTGTTATACTGTAGGCAAGGCGATACATTGTGATTTCTAATTTGTAGAAAACTGTTATAGCAATGCTAATGTGGGGTGCGCAGGTGCAGACAATAAACACTTATGTAAACCTGCTCAGGGACTTCAGATGGAAATAACCTTCAAGCTAAATCTGGTAACAAGCATCTTTCCTCTCTTTTGCGGTTAATGCATTTTGTAAATTTTTCTTTTATAAATGTGTAGTTTATTTTCCCCCCCGATACTGTGATTCAGAGAATCAATACAGTATCGTGAACCGCAATATCGCGATACTCGGGTGCATCGATATTTTCTAATGTGCCGCTACCTTCATGTCTCCCATCCAGTCCATGATGTAGCGCATCTCTTGCATCAGCCTCTGCAGGTCCCTGTGGGCGTTCAGCCTCTCTCTGCGTGCCGCCAGCAGCTCCTTCAGGTATTCCCAGAGCCGCAGTACGTTGTCGCGGCGCGCCAGCACGCGGCGCACGTCGTGGTATCCCTCCGCCTCCAGCTCCCTGGCGACGGCCTGCACGGCGGCCACGCGCTCACCATACGCACCGATGTCCGTCTCGATGGCCTCGTGCTTCCGTGTGGCCGCCTCCACCGCTCCCAGGTCCGTGCCGAAGTTGTCCTGGCAACGCAGCAACAGAATTATTATAGGGTCAAAGGAGTAACACCGCATTCACTTTCATGGGGATTAAAAGAAGTAGTGTGTGTGTGGCCCCCTGGAGGTGGATCCCTGTAACACGCACAGACAGACAGACAGACAGACAGACAGACAGACAGACAGACGCACACACAGACAAGTACCTGAGACACCAGCCTCTGGTTCTCGCTCAGCCATGTCTCCCTCATCGCAGCCTTGCGGTCGAAGCGCGCCGCAAGCATCTCCAGTTTCTCTTGGCGAATCAGCTCGTTCCTTAGTGCCAGTTCACGCTCATGCTCCGCCTTCTCTAGACGTTCCCAAGCCTGCAGAGTCAATCACAACACAGGACGTTGATTGCATTGTTCAAACAAGCTGCTGTAACTGTGACAGAAACACTGTAGCATAGAGCAGTCATTATCCATTAAGTGAATGGGTTAAAAAAAAAAACTATTCATAAATCTATTTTATAAATTTTTTTATCACTGCAGAGTTTGGTGGCCCCACCATATTTCAAAAACACTACATAAGCCCACAGTATACAAACGAACAGCGAGACCATGGCAAGCAAGCAATGCCAGTATACTCACTGTGACGTTTAATGAGATGTGCGGAATCGTCAAAGAAGAAACAGCAAATGATAGAGGAAGATAATTCAGTGGCAACACGCGGAAACACATTTTATGCGTACCGTGTTTTCAGTGTCATTTATATATTCTCATCCACAACCTGTGGAATTAATTTGTTTCAGCATAGCTGAACAGAGCTTTAACACGGTATCGCGTACCAAACAAAGAACATTATGGACGCTAGAATGAAAAAGTGCACGTGACGTTGTTCACCAATAGACAATGATGGTGGGGTGACATGTTTCCTAAAGTCATCCTGATGAAGCCAAATGTGTCGCTCCAACAGCTGTCGGACACTAGCTATTTTGCTTGCCAAATTCATCTTCATCTGAAGTATACCGTGGCCTTAACAATACACTGGTGTAACTGCTTTAGTGGGGGACCATCTCTGCTATTGCTTGGACATATCCCAGACAACACCATACCTTGTTGATGTCAGAGATGAGCTTCCCCTCCCTGGGCATGTAAACTTTCTGGTTGTTAGCCCTCATCTTGCTCTGGATGGTGAACAGCAAGACCTCCAGGTTGCCTTTCTCTGTAAATCTGCAGAGAGCAAATAACTGGGTTCAACATCTAGTTCCATATTACAGCCCTAGACCATACAGCGGGGATAACATGAAGGGGACCCTTGAAAGCTGCAATACATTATTCCCTGCATGGCGATGTTCCAACCCACAGGGGATAATGTCAAACGACCACGTCTACGGTAGTGTAAACACCGCAAACATGTTTATTGAATGTTTCCTGCGCTAGGATGTAAAGCAAGAGTGCTGGCCACTGCTCAAGCATTTCAGATGCTGTGCTGAGATGGTGGAGGAGGCTTGTGACCGGCGACTATTATTCATGTCGTGTCATAACAACAGACACGCTTCTCAGCAATTGACCTTGGGTGTACTCTGTAACTGTTTTGTTCAGTGATGTTTATACAAGTGGATTTCAGAGGGAAGGGAGCTATGCTGCCGCACATGCGCGGTGCACTTTCACAGTGCTCTAGGTTTGCTGTTGGTGACAGGGAAGCCCCCCGTGAGCAACGATGTTTCAGACCAGACGCTGATACCACGTGGGACGTGGAGCTGGAGATGCATGGTGAATGAGTGTGGGGGTGGATGAATAGGTTGTTGCTGTTGTCGTACACGCGACAGAAGACATATTGGAATAGGCCAGAATTGCTTCTTGTCATTATTGACGGGCAGTCAGTTTTCTTTCTCTTTACCGTAGTTTTATTGGTCATATTCATATCTAAACAGATGTGCATTACCTTCTTATTTGTGCAGGTGTTTACAGTATCATTAGGAAACAGTTTGGGTGAAATCGGGAGCAACATTTGGGGAATGCATTTTGACTGCAAGGCTGTGTAGGTCCGGCGTGCCCAGACAAATACAAGGTTACGTGGCGCTACAACAATGGAATTCCCTGGCTTACTTGGGAGGTTTCTCAACAGTGCGATAGGAGTTGAACGCCTGGAGCTGGTTCTGCACGCCATTCAGCGAGTTAGCCAGCTGCCGGTCATTGAGAGTCACGATGGTCTGCTCTATCCACTGCAGCAGCTCCGAGGCCAGCGTCTCATACTTGTCGATCAGCTGGTCAGCCTCAATGGCGTAGTCCAGCACCTGGCAAGGGAAGGACGCGGTTTGCAGGGTTTGGATCAACGCAAACCCGCATGATGCACGCATGCCGTACAGTAAAGAGAACAATGGGCACACAAACCTTGCCAATCCTCTTCCCCTCCACTGCCAGAGCCTTCATCTTGGAGAAGTAGTGGTAGTAGGTTGCCACATAGGTGATGATGGACTTCTCATCAGGCTGGTCAACGTTGACATCTGGACAGTGGGAGCATGTTAGTCACTCTTGCCCTCATCAACCAATTAGAGCATTTCACCCAAACGCAAAATGAAAGCCTCTCCACTAAACATGGTGAGTTACTGGTTATGGTGAATCACCTCTAGCTGAAAGGTTGTGGGCTCAATCACCTACCTGTAGCCGGCATCTGCTCTTTAATTGTGAAAGCATCAGAGTTTGGTTCCTAACCTGCATTTATATGTCACACGGGAGCTAGCAGAGTACCTTGCCATTTAAGGCCAAATCCTGTGCAGTTGTGCATGTGGCTAACGTGAGGTAAAATAGTCTCTGGAATACCCTCGTGCAATCCTCTGTGGCCCAGGCTTACGTGACAGCAGGCATGGGTCAGGACCACACTGTAACTCACCTTCTGGGTCCAGCAGCTTGGTGAGGCCCAGGTCCTTCTCTGCCACGTTGAACGCATTCTGCAGGTTGTAGTGGGCGTTGGACCGTTTCAGGGTGTCAAACTCTATCAGGTCAGATCTGCAGCAATGGACGGATAGAAGCATGGTGTTTAAACACAGACTTTAGACTACATAATATGTTTTCCTCCAAAAGTCCACACAATATAGCATATCCATCTATAAATGACACCAGGAGTTATGATTTATATGTAAATCTGATAAATTGTACACTCCTCCAAATGTTATTATAGGGAACTAAGGAAGTATGTACTCTTTGTAGTGGAAGAAAGTAAAAATAATTCCAGTGGCAAAGAAAATAGTAGTCTTTAACATTAGGAAAAATTTTGCTAAAGTTAAGTTTCTCTATTTAACAATATTCTCTTCATTGACATATTTTTTATTTATTAGATATCACGTTTTTTTATTTCAAGACAATGTATTTTAATAAGGTTTTTTAATTGCTAAGTGAATTCCCCTTTGGTGATGCTGAAAACATATGAAACAATTGGAGTAAACATGTATAATATTTGTTAATCCATGCAATCATTAATGGCCATAGCATGGTGTGGATGGACAGGTGAGGGGGTAATACTTTGGGTGCTTGATGTGTTGTAATAACCAAATAATCTATAACACGCAAATATAGAGTCATGCGATGTAATGCGTTGATGTAACAACATATTTGAAAGGTCCTACTTAAATTTGGTTAAGCTCTTGACTCTTAAAAGAAAAGCTGAAAGCTAGCACTAACTACATTTCCTTGTTTCCTCTGTTGTACTTTGAATAGGACCTGCCATGCAAACAGCAGTCATGTGTCCAGGTTTTCCATCTGTGGCCCACTAACTGTATTTACTCTGGCATGGCAGCCTTAAGCAATCACTTAAACAAACACTGCCAGCGCTCACAATTCAGTGACGTCTGCCTATCCCTTTGGCTTCCAGGTGACAACAAACGCACAATGGTGACACACTGTGGCTGATGCACTAGTCTTACCAGCAGAGTGTGCCAGTGAGCTGCCAAACAGAGCGCTGCATTAGAAATAAGTAGGTTATTGTTTTCGTGATCTAGGTCAACACACTACTAATTTTACTTGGCCAAACTGCAGACAGTGTGGACTAATAGAGGAGGAGGAGATATAAATTGAGATCTGGGATCAAAAACAAAAAACATCCAAGAGAAGTAGTGACACTGAAGAAACAGGTGCTGTCCATCAAAAAAAGAAAGAAAGAAAGAAAGACAGAAACTGAACACCGTTTCAGTTAGCGGCATTGTTTCGTTAAAATCATCGCTCTCAATGGCGCTCCGGTTACAGTGACGTCAGGATTTACAGCGGAACAGCCCCGGCGTCGCTGCAGCTAACACTGTGGCAGGCGACTAGCTCAGAGACGAGGTCAATAACCTGTGTTTGTGCACGATGGCATTGAACGCCAGGCCGTCTCTCCAGCTGGTAGTGAAGTTGTGGACGTTGACATTGGGATATCTGCAGGGGAAACCAGATCAATTAAGGTCATTAATCATTCATTCTGCACAGCCCGGATTAATGTGTGACCTGCTAACAGCTCGCAGGTTAAGATCTCCTGGTCCTACCCAGCAGTTTTCATCTGGCACCACAGAAGCAGGGCATCTTTAGCCGATTTCTTCTCCTTGTTGTCCTCCGTCTCAACACTGATGTCCTGGATCTGTTACAGAAGCATTCCCCGGGTTAGAACGGTTTGCGTTTGCATTGCATTGCATTTAAACACAAGTGCTAGGTAACTCAAGCTGCCCGCTTGACATGACACGGATTAGAAATAATTATATGATCAGTTTACACCTACAGGGTCTCGTATTGCGGTGGAAAAGTGAGCCATTGAATATGCATGTAATCTAACAACAAGTCAGTAGCCAGTAGCACTGACCCCTATAGTGGATATTCACCTGGAAGCGCAGGATTATGGTCCAGATGAGCCCCAGGGTCAGGCGGTGGTTCCCGTCCACGATGTCATGGGAGCCCATGTTCTCTAGGTGGACCTTCTGCTCCTTAAGGAACTGCAGAGCCTTGTCCACATTCTCCAGGCAATGTATACGCATGCGGCCCTTTGTCGGTCTTGGCTGGAATGGGGATGGGGGGGGGGGGGGGCGGTGCGAGAGACACAGGGAGCGAGAGATGTAAGAGGACAGTAGCCCCAAAGGCGTAGCTACCAATTGGGGCCCGCTGTCAACCAGGGGCCCGTGAACGCGGGTCAGCCTCTAATGTACAACTCCTCCTTCGACCGAACTGGTCAAGCGCCAGAAAAACACCATTTCTGTTTAAAGCCTAGCCGCCAGTATATAGTGCTCACTATGCAAGCATTTGCTGGAATGGTGTTACTCATTTTTTTCTTTACAAAATCTGCTATGCACAAAGCACACATAGGTTGTCTTACATCATAGTCACAGTACAGTATTAGTTCTACATTTTGATTTAGTAATGATCAATGGTTGATTTGATGTTCAAATGTGTGCAGTTGGCCGGTGGAATTCTTGGATATGGTGATGATGACATGCGTACTACATAGCTAAATCATTTTACGAGTAGCCTGTTACATTTCAAGAGTGGGAAATGCAGTTCATGCAGTTCATAATCATGGATTACATAAAAGCGGACATAAGAAAATAAATTAAAGAGGGAGCCGAAAATAAAAAGCTACCAAAAATAGGTAGTTTTTTTTTCGTAGCAGGTCATTTGTACATAGCCTATTTCTTTGAACAAGCGATCCTCTTCCAGAATGACGTGTATTAAAACGTAACTATACTGTACAAAGCTCAATGGGACAGAGTAGTCTATCTGAACTTGTCAAGCACAATGTCAAGCAAGTCTGGAGAGTGCGCATATGAAGTAAGTTTAACTTCATCAAATTTAGACTATTGATCAACCAACTTGTCGATGGTGTGCCGTCACCAAATGTTTTCATCTGTCATGGTGTTCCAACGTTGATGTTTGACTTGGGAGATAATACATAGCCTTGTAACACAATGCATACGATATTACGTGACCTGATCTCATAAAATGCTTATAAGCTATTAGGCTACTGCAGATATTTTGCTAGTAGGCTAGTGCAGCGCATTTTGCTGTTTCCGTTTAATTTCGGTTTAATTTAGAAAACTCTTGCTTCAAAATAGACTATTATTGTTAAAGGCCTGCTTTCACCACTGCATTGGGGCCCACTGTCTGCCTTGTTACGCTATTGAGTAGCCCAAGACTGGACATCGCTTAACCAAAACATCTCATTTTAAAACGAGGTGATGGTGCTTTTGGCACAGTGGCTACTAGGCTCTGAACTCTCTCCCTTCTGTGGAAAAAGAAATACCTTTTTATGCATGCTTATACAGTAATTGGCAACATGACGTTGTCATCTTTTTTATTTATTATAACATTTGTTACAATTGTTTTGCCATTTGTATTCTATATTACTGTGAACTTCATCGCCCCCCCACCCCCGCCGCCACATCCTTTTGTCTGTGAAATGTGCTATATAATTACACTTACAAAACATGTGAGACATGACTAAGCAAAAGGAAGAAGAATCCCAACAACAGGAAACCATGTAACAAATCACGTAATAAAATATTAAAAACAGAAGCTCGTGTTGGCACATGACACGCGAGAGGTCGGACTGAAGTTCACCCAGAGCTGGGTCACTACAAGGCCAGTGAGAGCACAGGTTCCTAGAGAGATACTGACCAGCTGTTCTCCAGACAGCACCTCCAGCAGGCGAATTAGCATGCGGCCATCGCGCAGGTCGGTGTACAGGTCTCCGATGCGGCTGTTCACACGACCCAGGTGGGAGTTGACCCACTTGGTGAAGGTCTTCTTCTGCACAGCCTCACGCTCATCTGCAGAGTGACAAAGGCTTCATTTAGTACCGGGGGGAAAATAAAACAGGTCCCATGTTGCGAAGTTCATGTTTCCCCCCCAGCAGGTCTGGGGGGACCTGAAAAGGCTGCCTTCGTTTTGAAATCTGTTTAACATGTAATTTAGCCAAAACTCCTTGTGTAAAACAAGGCTCACATTCAGATTTGGCCCCAGGTGCGACATCAATTCTGCATTGTAACCAATCATCTGTGGCCTATTGTCATACTCCCAATGAATCAAGTGGAGGCATGTCCAAGTGCAACGTCAACCACAACCATAATGTTCTTCTCAAAGAAAGGAACAAGTCCAAAATTCAATGGTGCCATAAAAGCAATTCATTACAGTGAGTCACATAAATAGTTATAGTGGATACAAACAACATCATCAGTTTCCATTAAAGATCTCAAGGCAGTTCCGTTTTACAGAGCAGCAGTGCCGTGGCCCTTAAATGAAAGCATGTATATGTCCTAAGAGTGGGCGAGGGGCAGCGTCACATATTGAGGGAGTACGTTAAGGTGGAGTCTTCTCAAACTTTATCGAGAATGGACCCAAATTAAGCTGTGGCAGCAGTTTAGGCATATGGACCAGGAGAGTAACGACACTAATCCTGCTCTGCCACCTAACGAGGTGACCTCATTTCTCTCTCAGTCTCTCATCTGCTCTGTGAGGTGGAACACTTTTCTAGTCAAATGGTTACTTCACTTGCACATCATAGCCACAAATAGAAAGTGGGTTGTGTACGGGATTGCGCTAACGAAATAAAAACAAGGCCTACATGTAAAGATGCTAGATCAAATTATTCCTGAAACCAACCAAGAAAACAAGGCACAATTAGCCAAATTAAATGTTAATTTACTGTAATCTTCCCGTGTGTGTGGATGAAGCAAAGAGCCATGTTACAGTATTTCTGGTTGCACCGCCGCCCACACAAAGCAGCGTGACAACGTGCTTGCACCGTGTCATGCATGGTGGCATGCATGCAGAAGTGACACGTCAAAACTGCTTTCTTTAACAGGGCAACTTCACATTGAACTGGTGCTAGCAGCACTGCTGGAAAATAGTGGCCAGCGATGCACAAGACAAACAACAGGTGCACTACTTGAAGGTTCAGCGCAATCCTGCGGCATTGGTTTTCTTTCTACGAAATATACAGTAATAAGATAGGCCATTAGGCCAACATTTTTGCTGTCTGTCCTAACTGATCCGCTTAACCCTCTGATAAGAGAAGTGTACATGCCCACAACTGGATGCTGATAAGTGTACTTATTAGCCTATACTTTGAGACGACACTAAGAGACACTAACTTTGCAGAACTACAAGTAATAATGATGGGCCATGTAGCACCAACATAGCATTTTTGTGTCAAACAGCTGGGGAACTACTAGAGCAGCCTCAAGCCAAACACAGAGGGAGATCGTTCCTGACAAGAATGGCGCTTCACAATTGCAACAAAACTGCATGTTGAAACAGATCTAACCTTTTTTACATGGACTCATTCCCATAAAGCTGGGCAATAAATCAAATATCCATATTGAAACATAAGCATGAATATGGTGATTATATCTTTACATTTAACATTCATTTCAATAAGCAAAAGAAATATAGAAAATCCTTTTCGATCTTTAGATTCATATCAATATTAGATTTACATACTACTGACTAACTTTCAATAACAGTCAGTGAAATTCATTTAAATGTTTACAAACCATTAACATTCCAAACTGCATATTATTTTGGTTTGACTTCTTCAGTCAGTGAAATTGAAGCATCAATCAGCCTGACCCAGCCAGTGGGTGATTGTGTAGAGTATACTATATTGGCTATTGTTCTCACTGTAGAGTACAGTAGATATTCCTACTGTAGTTGTTACCTTGATTAACACATGCACCGCATCAGTCTGTAAAGTAAAAGTGAATAGAGACAGGATGTTGAGCAACTACTGGAAATCATAACAGCTAAAAGAAGAACCTGTAACTCTCTTGGGGTTGAGTAATAAACGTCATCAACCTTGACAAAATAACAGTTTAGGGTACTTCCTTTATAATTATAAGATATACCTTCTGAAATATTTGTTTGAATTTGGTGACAAAACAAGATAGCCAGCTAAGAAGTGATCAAATTCCGAAGGATGCTTTCAATTTTTCAACCAAAATAAAGTGTAAAATACTCAATTAAATCTTATTGGCCTCTAATGACTTTAAGAGACATATTAAAACTAAGAAAAACTATTGTTTTAGTGTTGAACACCAATCCATAGAGAAGGTTGATGGTGATGGAAATAAAAAACACTAACAAAGTAGCCTTTGTGTGGGGTGATATTACGTACTAGCTATAATTTGATCCTGTCAATGCACTCTCACATTTTAACAACATTAGATCATGACAGTGTGGATTTGGATGTATGGCCTACTGTAGCAACAGAGTACTCTCATTTTTTAAATCTCTTACTCCTGTGTAGGCCTTGGTCCGGATGGGGAACGCACGCGTGACAGACAAAGCATCAAATAAGCCTGTCTAACAAAACATAAAAAAAAAAAAAGATTGATATCTGTGGCTTAGAGGCATTAGGTATGGCCTTCACAAATTATGCCCTACCTATGCACACAAACACAAAACGATTAGAGATAATGGAGGCAAGCACACATGTACACCAGCGTGAATCACCAACAGTCTTGTGTCTGGAGACAAAAACAGATATGTAGCAATAAGACCACATATGTGGTCAGAAATATTAAGGCCATCGATCTTTTGACACCCTAATTCAAAGCAGGTGACAGACATGGCAGATTAAAGACGATAAGACTAGACGCTGAAGATACAAACAGTGGCCTTCTTGTCTCCTGGATACATAGGCTCAAATACTAGTCACATCCTGCTGCTTTACATAGTCTCAATGTAAACAGAAAAATAAACTATAACAAGAGATCTCTCAAATAGCGTCGCCATTGTGCAGAAGTCATAGTGTAACCTGGGTCTGCAATTCGTTTTTACATTAAACCGTTTCACAGAATGGCTACTCAAAACAAATAAAATAATAAAGCTTGACCCAGTATATCTAGCATGACTGCATTCATTTTGCTGCATGCATACAAAATCATAGTGGTTGCCCCAGAAACGTGCAGTCAGCTCCTGTACTGCAAGAGCACCGTTCAATGGAAGACCTGTGGAGGGATTACTATGGCAGGTGGGGAAGGGTGGAGGCAGGCACATTCCTCTTAACGACGCCTGGTCATGTTCAAACAGCACTCTACAGTGTGGAGCACATGGGTTAGTGGTGGGGGTCTGGGATCAGCGGCACTGCTACAGGACCCTGTCCTGCACTCATAATGACAGACGCGCGTGCACACACACCCCCCCACACGCCGTTGGTGTTTGATTACAGCCGGGCACAAGCCTGTTATCAGCCTCGTCTACAGTAGGGACAAAATTGGCAGGGTTGTGATGTAGAACTGTTGTATGGGTTGTTTTTGTTGCTGGTGCAGTAGAGTGGGTAAGTGTGAGGTGGGGACTGTTGGGGAGGGGGGAGTCTCAAAGCTAAGGTATACTTTGGTATGCAAGCCTGCAGGTTTCCAACTGTCGAGCGAGCGCGGCATTTGGCTTCATTTATTGCATACACGCTCAAAAACAGACATTTCTGACAGTTTCATATAGTTTCCCAATACACTCTTACATCCAACTGGTCAAAACGTCTCCTTTTAATGTAGCGCGTCATTATTATTTTTGTCATTTGTGAGTGCCTTGATCAGAAATAGTCAACCAATAATATTGAAAATTGATTACTGAAGTAAGGTTCATACCTATCAGCACAACCGGTCATTATTTAATTGAAAGTAAACCTAATCTGCAATTGTACCATATAGACATATGTCTGTCAAAAAGGTTTTACAAACTATAAAAAAAATTAACAAACTGACTCAAAGCTTGTTGACCGAAAATGTACTTTGCAGATAATTACAAAGGTTCTATTGTACTATAACTTGTTCTCTCTGTGAATTTTTCCTTGCATGATAGAATGTACTAGTGACAAATGTGTTGGCTGTAAGGTGGATATTATCTTGCCTGGGTGCGTTTTCTTTCCTTATCATGACATCGCTTGCGCCAAAATGCGTGTGGGGGAGCGATAGAGGGTGTGTCAGTCAAAAGCGCTTGTGTATATTTTTGTGTCAAATAAAACCACATTTAGTGCTAGTCTCTCCACCTGGTTGGACCACATCTTAGTGCAGGTCTACGCAGGTGTTGTGTGGTAGTGTCAGCGCTTTAGGCGAAGTCGAACCAAGCAGTCTTATCTTATCCATGTCGGCCAATTTTGTGAATAATTTATCTAATGAATACTATCCTTAAACTTTCTGGTTTATTACGGGAGTGGCAGTTCCCTGTTTTAAAAAGGAATGACAGCAGCGGATTTTACTGGAATACAGTTCCCAACACTACTGAAAATACATACAGATTCTAATCAGTCGATTTTACAAATGTGCCGTCATTGAGCTAATTATACTGTAGCCACCACATGTCCCAAAATTAGCAAATAAGTATTAGCCACACACCACAGACAGATTTGTGTCTTGACCAGGAAACTAAGACCCTACTGTAGGTGCTAATAAACATGTAGCACCCTGTATTGTACAGTAATAGCTGTTGGTCTATTGAGTGAGAAGCAGAGAGGAGCAAATTGGAGCTACACTGTAGCACTTGAATTCACCATGTGGCATAAATGTTATAATTGGATATATTATAAACATGTTAACCGGCATTAACTTTTAAGC
Organism: Amblyopsis rosae; assembly: GCA_025399935.1. Classification (NCBI taxonomy): domain Eukaryota; kingdom Metazoa; phylum Chordata; class Actinopteri; order Percopsiformes; family Amblyopsidae; genus Amblyopsis; species Amblyopsis rosae. Next base: position 21,955 of record JAODTR010022827.1, read on the forward strand.
CACTGTGGCGGCCTAATCGACCCATAGGTATATAAAAAAGTAAATTACTAGGCTACATTACAGTTATCTAAGAATCTGCATTACACATTGTCATGATAAATACATGTGTGGGAGCTGAGAAAGTGAGCAATTATACATGCCACACTTATCTCCTGTTTCCCCGTTTTGTACAAATACCACACTTCCTTGAATATGTCAAGTATTTAGGTGTGCACAACCACTCCGGTGTCACCTGACACTGTGAGAGTGGCAGCAGGTTTTCATGGTATGAGGGTTAAACCTGTTGCTGCCTTACCTTATGCCACAGACAACCGCCGCGGGTAGAGAGCAATTGCTATTGTAGGAGCTATGACCCACAGGTAATCCAAGTAGCCAGAGCTAATCCTGTTTGTACTGTATGTGGCTCATTACAGGAGTTTTTTTCTTTATCATAAACATACTGTACAGACTGAGCGATAAGGATACTGGCAACATCTTCTCCCTGTTTACTATCTGGGCAATGGATGGAAATACTATGGGCAAAAAAAAAAAAAAACAACTAGCATAAAACTAAAACTGGGGTTCAAAGTGTTGTTACTGCCTGGCTCCTGGGCCGTAAACCAAACAAACCCAAACACTTAAGTGACAAACAGAATAACCCAGAATGAGGTGTGAAAGTCTGTAGGTGTAAGTACTGAATATATGTGGTGCGTGTTGCATGCTAACCAAACTAAGAACTAACCAAACAAAGAAGCTAACCAAACAAGCTAAGACACAAACCAGGAGAGTCACCCTCACAGTGTGCAGCAACACATCTATTTATGTGGCATGCCCAGGTGTAATTGGCCTAATTAGGGCCTACCCAGCCAATAACGACCAGAGGCCTGCTCAAACCAGGCAGGGCCGTCACAGTGTCATGTGGGTCTAACTATATTGCAGTTTTTGAACCATTTTCTTGCTTTCATTGAGGTACATTGTAGCCAACCTGTAATGTATTCCTCAGATGTCAGGATGTATTTAAAAGAAAATGGTGACTTTTGGATTTTGTCAGGCCTGCTCATATCGGTAGGTGGTCCTGCTTGTCAGGCACATCATTACTTTTGGAAGCGTAGTGAGTTTAATCTGGCAACATGACGGTAGCTTGTGTCCCTCGCTAAGCTCTCCCTCTCTCAAGCTGTAAACTCAGCCAGTAGTCACAAAACCACTGGCACACGCCCATTTTCTCCAGGGAAGGTTGGCGACGTGCTGCTGTGCTGTGTACACAATGCACTTCGACTGGCACGGTATGTTAGCAGTGCTCATCGCCATAGCTGTATCCTCCTGACCCAAGAAATCCCGCCTGTTTGCCCGTGGCAGGCGGGAGAAGGCCAACGGTGCTCACCCTGCCTGTTCCCTCCCGCTTCACCGTCCCCTGGAGCAGCGCTGCATCTCTCGGCAGCCTCACCGGCCTTTGGGATAGCTCCCCTCAGCGCTTGGTGGCCTAACCTGAACGCCTCCCTTCAAGGTTACTGGTAGGCTGAGCATGTCATTGACCTCACATATCCCCTGAACGCAGTTGCCTAAACACCGTTTGAATGTGCTCTGATTCACAGAAAGGACAAGCTTTAACTAGACAAGGTGTGGTACTACCAGCACTGCCTGGCAATCATTAAAGGCTGCTAAGAATGTCATTCTCCTTTCATGTCTTGCTCAGGTCAACCTCCCTCCTCCTCCTCCTCCTCCTCTCTCCTCCTCCGTTCCCTTCCTGCAGACGGCCATAACCCCTGTGAGGTGGAACATGGCGTCCCCCGGCCGCTCGGAGCTGGCTGAAGGCCTGTGCCTGCGGTCACAGCGTCCGCAGAAGGAATGAGTAAACTAGCCCTATCAATCAGCCTATCTGCTTTTGTGACCTTCCATTGAACACCCCCCTACCTCCTCTGGTAGATACAACATTATGGGATTCTGCCAAAGGGTACAGACAAGGGGGCCCTCCGCAGTGGGAGGCTGGCTGGCGTCCTCCGAGCCTCGGCTCGGGTGTCATGGGTGTGGGGGGGGGGGGGGGGGGGGGG
>JAODTR010022838.1:0-22500 GCA_025399935.1 Amblyopsis rosae
CCCACAGTATCTCCCGGGGGACCCGGTCATACGCCTTCTCTAGATCCACAAAGCACATGTAGACCGGAAGGGCATATCTCCACTCCATCCTCAAAGGCAAAAATAGCTTTTCTTTGGGAAAAGTACGCCTCCATGTTAGGCAGGTCTCCTCCTATTAGGATCGAGGCTATTCCCCCTGAATACAGAGTGCCCCACCCGCTAAACATTATCTTGACTTTAAGGATAAAACCACTATTGTATTGCAGACTACACCACTGACCTCTATTCCAGCTAACATTTACAACCTTGCATTATATAAAAAAAATTAACACATTGCATGGACCCAGTGGATAGCACTGGCCTCACAGCAAGAAGGTTCCGGGTTCGAACCCCGGTCGCCCCGGCCTTTCTGTGTGGAGTTTGCATGTTCTCCCTGTGTCTGCTGGGGTTTCCTCCGGGTGCTCCGGTTTCCCCCCATTATCTAAAAACATGTTCGGTTCACCCTCCAGCCAGTGCCTTCTGACCAGTGACACTGGCTCCAATCTGGAGTTGGTCTTTCGCAACATGTATGTGACAATAAAAGCACCTTTTAATAGTGCCCTCCTAGAGTTTGGTAGATGGCACGTGTTGTAGTAACATTTCTAACTATCAACAGATAATCCAAACATCCTGCAAATGAAAGTGCTTTCACGTAAATTAGCAGATACATGGCTTTACTGTACATCACGTCAGAGGTCCTCTAAAGGCCCCATTAGTCAGGCTGTCTGCTTTGCTCGAATCAATCAAATTAGACACCATGTACAGTAAGAGGACGTGATTGCAAGCAGCTGTCACCCTGCCCGCTTAAAATGCTGACGCTCAGTTGTAGACAGTCCTACTTGGTGCCACGTTCTGCACTTACAAGGAAGGAATGTCAGCTATGTGTCATGCTTATGCACGGTATACACTGGCCCGGGGACATTCCAATCCCTCAGTGTACCTTTTTTGCTTTCAAGTTTCAATTTGCAGTTCGGCCACGTCCTTCAACACTTTGTAGTGTAAGGTGTGACCGATGGCGAGGGGAGCTAGATGGTTAGGTTTAGTTTGCATTTGAATATTGACTCTGTTGCATCAGTCAGCACTCAACACCACCGAGGTGTGAACAGGGTCTGAAATTAACTTTTTGAGTCACTTGCCAAGGTGGCTGGTACTGTAGATCAAAAAATCTACCAATCAAGCTTTATTTTTTTTCCCAGTCGTATTTTACCAGTATTAATTATGTTTCATTGGGGTAATTACACATGACAGCACAACTCATCACCACACTATTAGGACTGGGTACTGAAACCTGGTGCCAAAATGCCACCAGTTCCTATACGATCGGTATCTACCGTACCAAATTAAAACGCAAATTTCGGTGCCTCATTTCGGTTCCACTTAGACTACATTTTAGGGCTGGCCCCAAATATTTGATTTTTCGGGTGCATGCGTGTTTTCCCATTAATCCCTACTGTCTCCATATGAATCCACATGTTATTGATATGCAGGCAAAAAGCTAATAATAGAATATTTGAATCTGAAAATGAAGACTTGAATACCTACAAACGAATATTAAAATATTCTAGTCCAGACCTATCGTTTCCATGGCTCTGGGCCTACCTACTAACTCCGTATTATAGCCTACTTAGTAGTCGGCCTCGTACAACCGGAGTCTCCAAATCCCCAATGCTTGCATGACTTTATTTTTTGCAGTGTTTTGTCCATTAATCTTTTAGGTTTGCTTAATACTTATGAATATTGCCACTGCTTTTATTTAGTCTGACTGTAAACTAGGGCTGGCTGGGTACTATTCACATTTGAACCAGTATCCAACAGTACTGTTTTTATACTTTACTCTCCCTGTAATGACAGAAAAGGTCCAAACATGTCCAAACTGGCATGCATGGTCATGTTGGATCTTTCTCTATACGAGCCCATATGCGAGTGCCACTGCTGAATTTGTGAATGCAACTACCATCTAATCATGCAAAACCTATTTCACAAGTATGAGGGTGGTGTAAAAATGCCTTGGACATTAACTTGGACTACTTCAAACTCATGATTTAGACATTGGATATTTCCTCATTGTTCAGATGTTGCACAAATACTGCCCTTGCACTCTCTGATTGGCTATTTTTGATGTTGTCGGTAGAGAGAGACTAAGGATGGTGATTTATGTATTTTAAATCAAACATTTAGTCACTGAGTTACTCGCCAAACAGATAATCTACTTGCATTTGCCGCTTTGCAGGTGTTAATTTCATACCCTGGGTGTTAAAGTCAGTGGAATGTTCTTGCCAAACTTGTCTTTGACATGCCATGGTCTCTTCAGGTGGCACGTCTGGTAGGTTGCATAATGTACAAATGTGTCACTGGGCCGCAACATGCCCATAACCCTAACCCTACAAAAGCAAGCAAATATTCCTACAGGCAGTTTCTCCACATTCATCAAATTACACATTTTCCTGCAGTTAATTATCATAATTGACGCATTTGCATTTAGTTTTATTTTGCCTATAATCTAATATTGGTTTGAAAGGATATTGAATACCGCATAGAATTTGTTAACATTTATTTCTAATCAATATGTCTCTTTCCCAAATGAGTGAAACATTTATTTGGATTTCTGACATAACAGCTTCATTCAAGATGCTAATACTGACAATTTCTGTGATTAGAGTAGTCAGTGGCATTCAGAAGGTTAAAGAGTTTCCTGCATGATTGCATTGTTACGCTAAAATGGGACATTTGGAACATGAACATAGTTTTGCGACTGCCGCCATGTTGGAACGTGGCACCATTGTACTGTGTCATGGCGTTTCTGGTCTGCTGCCAAATGCTGTTTATAGCCTAGCTGGGGTCAGGTTTGACAGCTCTAATAACCCTGAATGCTCTTAATGGTCTAATCCACAAAAGGCTTTACAATCAAAGCCTAGAATGACTGGGCTTGTTCTGCTGTGAAAATGCTTTGTTAATCCAGAATATTAAAGTGCAATATTTTAAATTGTCAGCAATGTAGAGTGTTGTAAAACTATTACCATTGGTTTTGGAATTGGTATTCTGAAGCCCATTGAAACTAACGGTATATAACTTAAGGCCCTGTGGATTTTCTATGATTTTTCTTTCTTGCCAGTCTACCCATATTCTGGTGTATACATGTTCTCTCCCATTGATAAGTCATGCCTTAAGAGATGTCTGCAAGTACAATAGGTGGGACATGTAATGCTGAAATAATGAAAACTACAAAAACATACAAATTGTATTTATTTAAATGCGAGTGCAGTTAACCAGACAAGTGCCTCCAAAATGCAGTTCCACTATGCATCTTTTGCACATGCCTTTTGTGAGTGTACATCATGAATGACCTAACGTCGTTTCCACCTGTGTTGCGTGTTTCCAGATGCCCCATCAACCGAGCAGCCAGAACTGTTCACACAGAAGCTCCAACAGTGCTGCACGCTCTTCGACTTCATGGACGGCGTGACGGACCTGAAGGGCAAGGAATGCAAGCGGGCCGCCCTCAACGAGCTGGTGGACTACGTCTCCACCAACAGGGGCGTTCTGGTAGAGACTGCATACCCGGAGATCACCACAATGGTAAGGGCCAGGTGTCAAGCAGTCGGCTGTGTCTGCACACACTTCAACACCTCCTCCAAAAGCTGAAGTAGTTCCAAAAAAGATAGCTTTCTGGAAGGGAAATAGCAAGGGCTGGAGTGTGGTGAGGGGGGGGAGTGAACAACGTGTGAACAGTTCTGAGAAAAAGACTAAAAGAATAAAGAATAAATGAATACGTAAAATCAGTTAACGTATTATGTTTAGTCATATCCCATTGGAGGAATTCAGCACCATTAGACCTGAGTGAAGGTGTACTATAGGTTTATTTGACTGCTAAGATCATTTGCTCCCACAGCATACAGAAAGTTCTCCCCTTCCTGCTTGGCACACTTAGCACTCAATCGTTGTTTGCAGGATGAAATATGAAGGCTTATCAGAACAGTCAGCATATGGTGATTGGACTGCATTTATACAGTGCTTTTTTAACCTTCCGGCCACTCAAAGTGCTGCATGGTATTGCCTCACATTCACCCATCCCCACACACACGCTGCCACGCAAGGTGCGACCAACCACCGGGAGCAGTTTGGGTTAGACGTCTTGCTCAAGTCTCCTCACCAAGTGTCGAAGATTGAACCAGCAACTTTTGGATAGCCTGTCGTCCCGCTTTACTCACTGCGCGCGTCACTGTCGCCCCAAGCATATCCATATGATTTACATAATTACACGATCGTAGTTTAGGCAAAAGGCAAAGGAATGTGTTGAGTGTTGTCCCAATGTTCTTGTAGACCTTGACACCTCCTATGTTTTTCTCTCAGAAACCAGATTCAATAGCTAGGTGTTTAAACAGGGTTTGTGTGCACCTCAAATGGGGAAAGTTTAAACTATCACGTTTCCTGTTTTGGAAACGGTGTTTGAGTTTGACTCTTTCCTTTCCTTCAAGCTGTAGACACAAACAGGACACAGCAAAATGAATAAGGCATTTCTTAGTTCTAACACTGTTTTGTGACCAGACTACATATTATGTCTGTTTACAAATGTGGGTATATTTTATGTTGTGGATATTTTATTACTGCCTATTCAAATGTGCAATGTACATCTTGCTTTTTTTTGGTGCTTTTTTTTCCCCCCACTGTAATTTACCACTTTCATTCTCTAAATTCCTGTCTTGCAGAGCATAATTATGAAGGTATTTTTGGTACAAATCATCTGAGCACCTTTGACAGTGGAATGTGTAGCTGTAGTAGAATATAGTCACATGTGTATCAGTACCTTTTTTTTGGAGTCTACAGGCTTGCATCTCCTAAAGCATGTGTCTCCGAATTAAACGTACTGATGCACATCTAACTTCTAGCTACAAATTCCACTGTCTCAGGTGCTTGGATGTTTGGCACCAAACATACCTTCATACAGAGAGGCCAAACAAGCCTTACCTGTTGGTTAGGTTTAACCTACATTGCCTTAGCTGACATGATGGGACATGCTTGTGTCAGGGTTATGCGTGTGTTTACAAACTATCTTTCCTGGGAATGTGGCAGGTACCTCCTACACAGTAGTGTAATTATAGCACACACACTCACACACTCCAGAGAGGTCAGGGCAGAGGCAACAGAAAGTAATGCTGTTCTCGTTGGTCAATGTTGGTTGTTGTAACACATTGTCTTGCTACTTCCCACATCTCACTGTTGATGGTCAAGACTAAACTGCACAGCGGTAATACTGAAAAGGCTGATGTAGACATTTGACATCATATTTAGTTACATGGAAACTAAAGAGAGTTAAAAAAAAAGACAAGATTAGGGCTGTCCTCGTTCTCAAATGGGCCTTGCCTTCCTAGACCGGGTTCAGTGTGAGGTTAATGGCGACGGCAGTCAGAAGCATTGGTAAAGGCTCTCTAGGGTGCTCCATGCTTGGCATCACATGGTAATGAAGAGGTGGGTGTCTAAAGTGCAGTGGATTATACTGTAGCACTGAGGCTACAGGCTTTGATCACTGAGGGTCTCATCTCCTTGGTGTAACCATAGCAGTGTTTTCTTTGTTTTGAACTTCTTACCTGCACACGCACACATTTTTGCTGTAATATCATAACTGACGGCATACACGATGAACATTGATCGGAAAATATGTAAATATTTTTGTAACTCCCAGATTGAAAATGAGAAATATTTCTCACAATCTTCAAGTGACATGTATTTATTACTGTCACGTTAATACAAAACTGTCTCTTCAACATCTATTGAGTTGTCCATTTTTTCTGAATGTAGAGCACACAAGCATAACAATTATTTTCCATTAATTCCCATTCCCTATTCCTCACAGCCTTCCATTTTAATACCACGCTTTCTCACTCTCTCGCACATTATTGTGGCCCCTTGGTGAATGGGGAAGGCGTTGCTATGTGCTGGTTGCTACAAGTGTCACTTAACGCATATTGGCCCCATGCAGAGCCATATCTCTTCTTCCAGTGCTCAGTCACGACCGGCCTTGTACAGTCAGCCCAAGTGCATTTCTCTCCGCTTCTTCTCACCTTTCCCAACCTCCCACGGAATCTTCTCCTGTGCTACTCATCCTTTAGTCAGTATTGTTTTCTACTGTGGAGCATGAATTCCCATGAATTATGTGGAAATGGCATAATCTGGTATTACTAGCAATACCATTTTAATTAGGCCTGACATGGCTCTCGTTGACAGTGATTTTCATCTACCCTGCTCTTCATGTTGAGTTGAAGGAGCACAGGCAAGATGGGCATCACACTGAGGTTTAATGTCTCGCCTGGCAACCCACCCCTAGGATAGTGGTCATATGACTCTAAGCCAGCCAATAAGGTGTGACGCACCATGGACAAGTAGACCGGTATGCCACTGAGAGCTTAGCAGAAATGCTTTCCATTTATTCACCTGCGTTGATTTTAATTGATTTGAATTGTTGCAAGAAAAGGTTTTTCTTTTTTCTTTTTAAGCATTCCCTCTGCAGATTGTGATGAAAAGCAATTACTAGGAGGGCTTGGTTTAATTTAACAGCTGTGAGATGACGTCTCGCGAGGAGTCAAGTTAAATTTAGCATAGTATTTTTATATAAAATGTTTTTAGTCAACCTCATGATTAAGTTGTATTTCAGTAATCCTGTGTTTGTATTGATGTTCAAACTACGGTTTCTATTCACAGCGGGCCTCTCTTAAATCTGAACCAGGTGTTGTTTTAGGTAATGGACTAAATGTAAACTGACATACTTCTAAATCTTCCTTCTTCCGCCGTTGCTCAGCGTGCTCAGTCTGCCGGGGGTGAGTGGGAGGCTTCTGTGGCAGGTTGCTCCCCTCAGCAGTAAACCAAACACTGATCTGTGTCAGCAGCATCCAGCCAACACATCTTTCTTGCTTGCTGTGTTTGTTGTATGGGTTGTGCTTTTCGTACGCATTTCCTTAAAGGTGTGGTAGGCTGCGTTTGTGTATAGATGGGTTCAAATATCAACAAGCTTTCTCAGCATTTAGCCCTCATTATTATTCACATCGTGCTGTGGTTGCAAGAGGACCACCCCTTTCTGTTTCCTTGGCGTATTGGCTGAGCTTTTTTTTTGTTTGGTAGGCCAATTGTGTTCACTGATTATTCAGTGCACCCAATTGTGTTATTCATTGCATCTCTTTTTTAGGGAACAGTCCCATTTGTGTCTGAAATTGCCTTGTCTGTAAACCAGTCTTCCTACACCTGAGTGCTCAGTGGCTCTGCTCCTCCCCCGACAGAGCTCATTGGCTCTCACCATTCTCTACCACGTAACAGTTGGGGTATAGAATGAGCTGGAGTGGAAACACGTGGGGCTCTGGCAGGCAGCGCTATAAACCATAAAGGTGTGTATCTTAATTTCAAGCTGCCTTGTCAACAGCTTTGCCATTTTCCTATTCACCCTTCTTGTGCATTAGTCATTTAGATGTTGTAGGTTCAAGTAATGGGTGTTGTCTCTGTGACCGTGCGTACAAGAGTGCATAAACACGTACTCCTAATGCAAACCTCTGCCCTTGCCCTCTGCTGTGCTTCACTTCCTAATTTCCCCAGGCAAAACACAGCGCGCTGTAATTGTGGCGGCGGTGACCTCGCCACAATCATTGGCATCAACACAGAATCTTCAAGGAGCAGTTACATCTACAGAATTATTAATGGCTTAATCTGTCTTTCTCTCTTTTTGGTATTGCTAACAGTTCAATTAATAATTCAATCTGCTTTGGCCGAATTAAAACTTGCCTATGCCTCCTCTGAAGTGAATTGGTCAGCTACATTAGTAATTGTCCGTATTACGTAACTAGAGGTGTCTTTGCATATCGTTAATTATGACAAACCCTTTTTTTTTTGTAAACCCTTAATCCTCATGTAAAACAGCCTTTGAATTTGCCACCCAAAAGGACTTTGTGGGTAAGTTGTCAGTTATCCAACTACTGTAGTATCTTGTGGGCACATTTTCTGGTTTCACTTTGTCAACAACAGAATTATACAGCTCATTGACCACGTTCAGAAATTTCACATTCCTCAAAATTTGTTAATGTTCTGTGCAGAAAATAACTAAACAGTTTTTTCACTTTATGGGACACAATTTATTTTAGAATTAAACACAAACAAAAAATGTCGTTCCATGAAGTCTTCTCTCAGCACAACTCTTTCTGCCATATATTTGATTTAGCGCTGGTCTCCTTTTGTGACAGATCACTACCAATATATTCAGGACTCTTCCGCCAAGTGACAATCCCGATTTTGACCCGGAAGAAGATGAACCCACCCTGGAAGCTTCCTGGCCACACATACAGGTACCAATCGAGCCCCTTTAATCTGACTTGTTTACTACGCTTTACCTCAATGTTTGTTTACATTTGTTTTTCCATTCTTCTGTTCCCAGCTGGTGTATGAATTCTTCCTGCGCTTCCTGGAGAACCCAGACTTTCAGCCAAGCATTGCTAAGCGCTACATCGATCAGAGATTTGTTCTGCAGGTGGGTTTCTGAATTGCAATAAGGGAATTAGGTCTTTATCTGTATTTATATTTTTTAATACCTATTTGTGTTATAGCCCAACAATGTCCTTTAGAAGGACAAACCGTGTTGTGGCAGCTCCAATTGGCTCTGATTACATCAAGGAAAGAAACAACCAATGTGTTTTTTGCTAAGCTGTGCCAAGCAAGTACACTGTATCCACTTGGCCTTCATGGTTACCCGACCAGAGTGGCGAGTGGCTTTGGTGCTCCTCTCCTTGTGGCACTGCAGCAGCTGAGAGGGCCAACAAGGGACCACAGGGCCAGGAATGTTGGCCAGGCCATGGCCGAGGTGCCGGGCCTGACTTTCCATGATGCAAGAGCGTCTTGGGCGTCCCTAAATAGCTCACTGCTGTTTATGCTGTTCAGGAAGAGAGGGGAGAAAGAAGACACTGGTCCCATGCCAGGAAGGGCAGTCCTTAAATGTTTTGAATCATCCTCTGCAGCACAGCAGAGAGAGTATGTACAGGGCCAACCAGCCAGACTTTCCTGGTGGTAGTAACTGCCTTGCTCATGGGCATTCTTACTGGGTGTTTACAACTGATCCATTAGGTGGCATAATCTACTATGTCTAAATCTAGCATATCATATGTTGATCTGGTTTTCTATATTGGTCGCTGCAGTTCAGGAATTTATCTGTATGTAGAGCTTACAGGGGAACCTCAACTTGTTCAATGTTGGCAGTCGGTCAGTGTAGTTGAGGCAATTCTACTCTGGGGAAAAAATCCTATTTGAGTCCTATTCCCAGGTGTTGTCTGTCCTTATCATTACAGAGTTTTGTTTTGTATCAAAATATACACCACAAAGGTAAAAAGGTGTTCACTGGGTGCTACAAGGCAATACTGGAGTGTACCTTAAATTAGCATTGGGTAGGTAGTTTATAGAACGCTCTGTAGTGCCATCTTTGTTATTCCTCTAAATGCTATAGTGTCATTCCCTTCAGTTTGATTAATACACTCTATAAATATGTAGGGCTGTTGTGGGATTTATGTTGTTCGACATAATTGAGAGCACTCAATTTGCAGTGCTATCAGTATTAGTTTACTATGGTTCCACACAGCCTCAAAATGAACATACTATTACCCAAAATCCTTTGGCAGCATTATCCAGTCCCTCTCAAGCCAGATAATTACTGAGTCATTCACATTTAGGGCAAGTCCTGTCTGAAATCTAAGGGCTGCTTCAAGCCATTGTTTGTCTGGGTGTCACACTGTAAACACTTTAAATAGCAGAGCTTTATGCCCTCCATGGTATTTACTCCATGTGTACGGCTGGTCTGCCGTTGCATCAGCGCCACTGTGCCTTGCCAAGTGGACCACTTCCAGCAGGTGGGGGAAGGAAATAACCCAAGAAGATTGTTTTGTCTTCATTGTGCTCTGATTCAGGACACTGGCAGGCTTTTTGTTTAGCTGTCCCTTTCTGTTTTGATGTCTAATTGGCAGTAAAATACTTAGATTACATTTTTAGGTCGGTTTTATGAACTATAGATTTTTGGCCTGACTGTATTGGGGTTATGGCCACTGGAAGTGGGGCAGAGCATTTCCATGGAGGGTTCCCATACCACTGACATACATGGGGTCTAATGCATTTGTGTATAGCTTTTCCCGGTCACTGTTGTTCACTTTGAATCCAAACTCAATGCTGGGCATCTTCCCTTGGAAGTAATTCTTTTAAAATAAGGAGTCTTGTGACATTTCTAGGTACTTGTGTAATATGAATGTTAACACAACAAAAAATACCCTGCCGTGTGTGTGTGAGAAAGAAAGGTGTGCTAGAGGTCACAGGTTCTTTGGGGGCTATAATGTGTTTACATAGCTGCCACACACAGGTTTCCTCCCACCACTGCTTTCATCAACATGCGCCACAGGGGCCTTGTATAATGACCTTTAATCTTCATTGAATTTTAACACTGTCTTAATTGGTGCTTTGAGTTTTACACATTATAAAAGGCTGCAAGGGGAAATCAGATATGAATGTATGTTTAAACTTAGGCTGGAGAAGCAAGGGAATATATGAACCTTTATCCATTTCTGTTCTGTCTGGTTGGAGACTAAGAATGCAATCTTTATATTTTCTGGTCCTTTTTTAACTACTTTGCATACTATTTAAATCCGTCACAATTTGTGCTGTAGGGAAAGCCCAGGCTCCTCAGGGGGGTGAGTCCGCTTCAAGGCCAGTCATTTTCTCTAATCAGAATAGTCTTGACAGTGCAAGGCCTGTGATTGGCTATTGACCATTAACAGGCACCCAGCTTATTTCAATGACTGTGGCAGCCTGATGTGCCAGGAGCGGGGACAGAGGCTTGCTCTACCCCTGCGCTTCTTGCAGTTATTTTAAATATTTTTTTAGTTCTTTATAAAGTTTTTATAGATATATAGATAGGTCATAGCCCAGGAGAGTGTGTTTGTGGTGGATGCATGCTAGGAACAGAAGGCACTAATGTGCACGCTCAGAATCAGCACCTTTCTTATGTATCAATTTCCTGGTTGTGCCCGTACTGTATCCTCACTCCACCCACGTCTGCCATTTCAGCCCATGAACACACATGAAGAGGTCACTGTCACTTGGTGGATGGTACAGTGGAGGGTGCAGTTTTGCTCCCTACACCGATCTCACAAAATGCATGTGTTTGTGTGACGTAGAACCTGGAGGACAGTAATGTAATATATATTGCACCAGCAGTGAGTTGAAACATTTTCAATTAGAGCAGTAGTAGGTAAAACTGGAGGATGTCCTGTTTGCTGTATTAAATTGTATCTTAAAGTTCTAGATGTATATTTGTTGTCTATATACATAAGATAGAGCCTTCAAGCCCTTATTGTACGACATGCCTGCACTTAGCAGGTTCAAATCTAATGTGAATCTACTTACTTGTAGGTGAAGCTAATCTTTGTTTTAAATGAGAAGAATAAAGGGGCAATCTTTATATTTGTGTAATGTGTGTCCCCACAGCTCCTGGAGTTGTTTGACAGCGAGGACCCGAGAGAGAGAGACTTCCTGAAGACAATCTTGCATCGAATATACGGGAAGTTCCTGGGGCTGCGGGCATTCATCAGGAAACAGATCAACAACATCTTTTTGCGGTGAGATGCATTCAACTGCTGTACTACTAGACTGTTTCTCAAACACAAATGTGAAAATCTTTGGATAGTGTAAAACAAACAAAACTGAATTTGAATTAGAATCCAAACTGTCTGCTTAATAGTTTACAAGCACTAAGGGATTTTCACACGGGAAGCAGGACCCGCTAGTGTTCAATTAATCTTCAATGAGAGGCGGGTGGTGGGCGGAATGGGGGGCGGGCGCAGTCCAGAGAACTTTGCAGCTTGTGTGCACGAATCGAAAACATGCCCGCCCCCGAGATAAAATGTATTCTATTACACACACTCACTCACTCACTCACTCACTCACTTTTGAGGTGGTGACGCGGCGAGACACGCATTCGCCTTGTTTTTGTAGGAATGTAAGCCAGCAAGCAGCACACAGTCATACCAACTGACAGGATTGTCATAAAATTATAAATGTTTTAATTTCACAAGCTTTTAAGACAGAAAATGTGTGAAATAAGCTGACTGTTGGACATGTCTGCAGTTGGTAACGATATATGGAAATGCACCAATGCTACATCATATATTCACATACACACATTTTGTCTTAATTCGTTAAAAATAGGCTAGGTTTATTTAGAGACCGTTTACAAATATATATTTTGGTTCATCTACGTGGTTTGTTTACTGTTTTGTTCTCATGGTGACCTCAAAACGAGACGCATCACTGCCGTGACTCTGGGCAGTGGATTTGCCCTTCACATGAGGGGAGGGTGCGGGACAGAGAGCGGGATGCCGCTTCCCTTGTGAAAAGCCCTTTAGCCTTATGGTTTACAAATAAGTGAGGTATTTCTTGGCCACAGAATTGATTTAAAACTACAAAGTAGAAACTTGGGTAAAACGCATGACAGCATCCCTAAAGAGTTTACGCTGATTTCTTGACGTCCTTCAGATCTACACACCTGTCTCCACTGCACTTCTTTTGACTATTAGCTGAACTGCAGATTTAGAGCTCCTGATGGGGACATCAAGGCTTGTGCAGGGAGAGGCCTGTAGATAGCTTATGGTTGGGCCTCACAGGGTTATGGCCAGGCTACATGGAACGCGTAGCGTATGCTCACGCTGCAACAATATCCATAATAAGCAATGGAACCGGCTACACATGGCACGAGAGCAGTGCGTAAGTGGAGCGTATATGCTGCAGAGAAGCATAATAATAGAACAGTCTTTTTTTTAATAAAATTAAGCTACAGGAAATTCCTCGCCATGCGTGCGCGGCAGGTGTAGCCACAAAAATATGAATTCCGCCCTACATATGCTACGTGTTTGATGTAGCCTGGCCGTCAGTCATTAAGCCTCACAATAAGGAGCCCTCCGCTGGAGAGCTGAAGGCAGTCGCCATTGTTATGTTGAAAGTCATTCTGAGTAACTCCCTGGGTCCTTACTGAGGGCTGGTAGCTCTTCACCAGGCGGTGTTAGTAGGCGCTAGAAGACAAATGGACCACCTCCAATCAGAACTTAATTGGTTGTCTGCACCAGCTAAACTGGCCACTTGATTGGCGGGTGCCTGGACGGTTTTTATAGAGCAGGACTTAACTCAAATCTAATAAGTTCAGTTTTATTGTCATAAAAAATATGACAGAACTAAATGTGTTCCTAGGTACAGCAGAGGACAGAACTGCATTAAATAACCTTAAAGCTATATAAATAAAGCTCATGTAGATGAATAAATGGAATACGTGGTTTCAAGGAAGCAGCAATACGTCTCATGGCCAGCATGCGATCACAGCAGACCAAAATGCAGAGGGCAGGCTTAGACCAGGAACTTCATGCGCCTCACAGCCTCAGGGAAGAAGCTGCACTTTGACCTTGCTGTAATGGCCCTTTAGTGATCCACCAGGGACCAACTAACTCCATGGAGTAAATAACTGTGGGGGACCTACTGTACCAACCAGATCAAAACCCTCACCATTATTCACAACACGTTGCCATGAGACACCAGGCTCTTGGCGATTTTAAATAGGGGACACTTGACGTCTCTTCCAACAGGCATGGAAGAACAACGGATGTGCCCACTTTGACCATCTGCTGCTGGGGTTAAAAATAGTGCCACAGTTGTCAGGCACTGAACCGCCATGGGTGCCCAACTAGCTATACACGGGCTAGACATCCACGCGTTGTGTGTGGTGAACGCTCTTGCAGCATGACATTGCCTAAAGGTGCTGTAGGGAGGGTTTTAGACACACGCGTACTGTAATTTGTTTAGATGTGGTCAGTCACGAGTCAGCTATCGGTGGTGTGAAATGCTCTGAGAATATCTGCTCTGCTTGATAGCCCCCTCCTCCATATGAGTCAGCTTCCCGCACATTTCTGACCCATCACAGCCTCCTCTCCCTGATTGGGCTGTCGAATCCACCTCGCCTGTCAATCACATGAATGTGCGCGGTTTTGTCAATGCTACTACGAACAAGAGGCGCCGAAGGGAGGGAGCATTAGCAGGAGGGGGCGGGCTGTTTGGGCTGTTGATTTAAAACATCTTGACCTTTGCTTCTTTTAATAAAAGCTAGCTCTCATTGCAACTATTAAATCCTACATAAGTGGGAATGATTTTAAAGGTTAAATGTAAAGACTAGACTTCTGACATGAAATTAACAGGATGTTTGTAGGGTTTCCTTAAATGTCCTATTTTAACTGCACAGGGATGTTTGTAGTGTTTCCTTAAATGTCCTATTTTAACTGAACAGGGATATTTGTAAGGTTTCCTTAAATGTCCTATTTTAACTGAACAGGGATGTTTGTAGGGTTTCCTTATGATGTCCTATTTTAACAGATTTATTGCTGTAGTCCCTCCCCTTCTGCCAACATGAAATGCTACGTTTGGTAGAGCCACAGCTAGCATAGTTAGAAGTAATATAATGCAATAAATAATGTTGCAATCCATCCTTTAAGCTCTATAATGTGTTTTGTTGTTAATTTCCATTTGGTGCTGCAGGTTCATATATGAGACCGATCACTTCAATGGCGTGGCTGAGCTGCTGGAGATCCTGGGAAGGTGAGTCAAGATGTCCGCTCATGCAACCTGAAAGGCAGACATTACGTCATAATGCAGGCACCAACGAGGTCCCCTGACTACTACTTAACAGAAAGATGCAAATAAACATATTTTCATTTTGTAGTTTAAAACAAAACTCATATCCTACTTGATTGAATATTATAATATTGTCAGCTAAAAGTATTATTTTGTAATTTTATCAGTGATTCTGTGAACACACATCTCTAACTGGTTTATTAGATCTTTCTCTCTGGAACCAGACATGAAAAGTAGCGCTATAAGACTTTTCTTTCATTCTGGTTCATGCTGTTCCTTTGGGGTGTATGGTTTCAAACATCCTATTGCAGAACCATGCCAAATTCCATCAAACCAAACGTCAGCCCTCTGCCCGCGCTGAGCTAAAAGCCTCCTCGGGCCTCCCCTTTCCGGCAACATTCATTTACTGTCTATTCGTACGCTATTTTAGAAAGCTTTTCATTCCTACTGGGTCCGAGTGACTTTGCTGCACTTGTCTGTCTTCAGCTGCTGTAATCTTCTCGTTTTGCTGTTCCTGTCTATTCATAGCATCATCAATGGGTTCGCCTTGCCACTGAAGGCAGAGCATAAACAGTTCCTGATGAAGGTGCTCATTCCTATGCATACTGCTAAAGGACTGGCTCTTTTCCACGCACAGGTACAGTACAGCAACAACAATCACAATGGTTCATTGTATTTGTCGCGTCTCACTGTTCTGCGTAAGCTTTTATTTTGGTCAGTTTAGGACCTCTGTGAATGGGGAGGAGTACATAAGAGTGTGATCCAGTCAGTGCTGTCAGTTTCACATTAAAACCACACTTTGATTTCAGTTTTTATCTTAACCTTTTATTTACAAAGTGTTTTCTGAATTTAAGGGTTTTACGTCTTGCTTAATTTGCAATGAGAGAAGGTTAATAAACCGAGCCGGTACTAAAGCAACAAATCAAACTGGAGCCATCGAGTGTATCATGGTTTATTCACTTTGAATATTCAGCATTCTAAACTGAAGCTATCATTAGTTTAAATTCTGGTTTTAATATTATTTACCTATTTCTTAGAGGAGTACATCTCCTCCTCTTTGTTTGCTTCAAACAGGGGAGATAGTGTTGTGTGTAATTTAGCTTGACAGCTGGCTCAGCAGGATAACTTGTTTGCAGCCATGGACTGGCCTGCCATCTAGTGGCTGAATAATGAAAATATGTTTATTGTTTGAATGTAATGATTTTATGTTTGTTTTTTAGCTGGCCTACTGTGTTGTGCAGTTTTTGGAAAAGGACCCAACCCTCACTGAGCCAGTAATTATCTTAACCATTTGTTACATTTCAATATTTGCATACCTATGTGGTTCCAAATTAATTTTATGTTTTATTTCTTGTGTATATTCTGTCTTGGTGTAATGCAATTGGGGGGGGGTAGGGGACAATGTGTCTGTTAGGCTAGCTTATCATATCAAATGTTTTCTTAGTATGGATCCTGCTTGTCTGTTTGTTGTTACACATCTGCAGGTGATCAGGGGGCTCTTGAAGTTCTGGCCCAAAACATGTAGCCAGAAAGAGGTAAGCATGAAGTGTGTCTATCTAGGTTAACACCCTTTGCTGTATGACTGCCCTCAATAGCAGCCAATATGAAATCTCTTATCCCACCAGGTAATGTATCTAGGTGAAATTGAGGAGATTCTGGATGTTATCGAGCCGACACAATTCAAGAAAATTGAGGAGCCGTTGTTCAAGCAGATCTCTAGGTGTGTGGCAAATCCACACTTTCAGGTATGGATGAGCGTGCACACACACACACACACACACACACACACACACACACACACACACACACACAGAGGTTGTTTTTATATTAACATTAATTTACATACACTCAATTTACAACATTCATAATACACTTTCAAAATTCCTCATTAAAATCATTACTGTACTATATAAATATATAACTGGTTGCTATAATCTGTGGTTTTCAAACATTTACACTGACTTTTTCTCCAGCTATTCTTGCGGTTTCTTTTGTGTGTGTGTATTTTTCTTTTTAAAATTGCAGTTCTTCTCTCCTGACACCATCCTTATAGGTAGCTGAGCGAGCACTGTACTTCTGGAACAATGAGTACATTCTCAGTCTAATCGAGGAAAACATCGACAAGGTGCTGCCTATTATGTTTGGCAACCTGTACAGAATCTCCAAGGAGCACTGGAATCAGTATGTATAATGTAATATGCTGTACTGTTAATATATTCTCTGCTTCCAGTGATGCTTGTTTAAATATGTTGAATGAACAAGAAAAGGGAGGGGCATTGTTACATTCAGAGATGCATTCATTAGTGAAGGAAACTTTTTATAAAATACCATTGGAAGATTTTCTTGTGGACCCCGCAGTATTGAGCACACATTGAATTGCTTAAACTGCGTCTGTATTGACCTTGCATTGCAAAAAAGCATGTCTGAACTTCAAGTCGCTTTTGTGCCATTGTCCTTATTGACACCTGTTTTGTGCTTCTCAAGGACCATTGTAGCGCTGGTTTACAATGTGCTTAAGACGCTGATGGAAATGAACAGCACACTGTTCGATGAGCTGACAGCATCCTATAAAGCGGACCGACAGCGGTGAGCGGCATCCATAACAATGACTTGTACTGTAGCTAGCTTGCTTTCTATACCGTAACATGATTGAAGTTGATGATGACTTAACTGACGGTAGTTTTTTTGGGAAACTTTTTTTTTTTTTTAACACTAGGTTAGCTTTTCTACAAAAGCAGTTACTCCAGCTTTAAATCTTATTTTTACTGTTTAGTAACCATGACCTGTCTTTTAATTTATAGTTTGTAGAACCTTATATTTCTAACAGCACTACATGGTTTGTAGTCATTCAGATTATTGCTGCTCTACACATCGTGTCAATGGAGAGCCAAAGTAATTTCTGCATTATGGGACCTTACTTTGGAAAAAATATGTATGGTAGTCAACGGTGAGAATAGCATTATTTTTAGATCCCGTTTGCTTTGTGACAGGAAGCACACACATGATGTGTGACTATTTAAAAGAAAATTCTTTGAGTCTCTGTATAAGACTGAATATATGTAATTGGTAAGACAACAAACCCTGTGTCGTAAGTGACGTGATGTTTTCGCGCCACAATCCTCAAGCCGAAGAAAGCATTGTTTTGCTGTCTTGTGTTGTGCGAGACGAAAGCTGTAGTTCACTGAGCGCTTGCACACAAAACTAAAGATTACTTTATAGTTTCACAACAAACTGCAACGTTCTTGACTTGAACAATTGTCTTTTATATAGACACACATCATATGTGTACTTCGTGTCACAATTCAAACGGGTTCTAAAAATCATTTTATTCTCTGCGTTGACTAATACATGTTTTTTCCAAACTAAGGTCCCATAACGTGGAAGAGACTTCAGCTCTCTATGGGGTGGCATTAGTTGAATCTATCGTGTGTTTGTGTGCCACTTCATGCCATCCTGTACCTTCTGTATTCTGTGCTATATTTAGTGAACAGAATATATAATTCTGTCTGTGTGTGTTTTTATAAACCTCATTTGACTTTAACGGCAACGGCTTTTGCGACACCTTCGTGGTTGTATAAGCTTGGTTATAAATATGCTTGTGAAACACAGTGGAAACCAATGGTGGTGTGGACGGACAGTCAGTCAGTTTCTGAAATACTTGTATGGGTGTCTATGCAGCAGCATTATACAATACTGAGCCCAGCACCGTGTCACATCTTCCTCTGTCATTGCGACTGTCCAGAGAGAAGAAGAAAGAGCAAGACAGGCTGGAGCTGTGGAAGAAGCTGGACGAGCTGAAGCTGGACAGCTCTCTAGTCCAAAACAACAGACACGGACTGCAGAACGCTCACAACAACAATAACAACAACAATAACAACAGCAGCAGCAGTAACGGTAACCCACAGGACACTCGTAGCGCTGGCGCCTTCACCAAAGACAGCCAGGAGCCTGTGGTGGCCACAAGTGCCAAATGACACCGACTCCGGCCGCATAACGACGTGTCTGGTTGTGGAGTCTAATGGGGACAATACACACACGCGCAAAAGAATCCCTCAATTTAAACCTCATC
The DNA here is from genome assembly GCA_025399935.1 of Amblyopsis rosae. NCBI lineage: Eukaryota > Metazoa > Chordata > Actinopteri > Percopsiformes > Amblyopsidae > Amblyopsis > Amblyopsis rosae. Next base: position 18,764 of record JAODTR010022838.1, read on the forward strand.
AGTATATTGAATCTATATAGAGTGACTTTAAGATGCCAGCAATCCTTGGGCAAAAATGTATTTCGACGTTAAGGCTATGTTTGGATGTTATGGTGTGGCTGCAGTATATTTTTAATGTTTTTTTTTTTCTTCCCCTTCCTTCGTCTGATCAAAGAGTTATACTTTCACATTTAGTTTCTTAACTGATAAATGAGTGATTACTGAGATTCATTGTACCACATACGGGTGTGGAGACTTAATGACTTGAAATGAATGTCTGCTTGTGCCGAACACAGAGAAGCTAGATTGCTGTTTTTAAAAATGGTTTTGTATGTTTTCCTTACTGCTGCCAACACAAACGCTGGGGAAGAATGGAAATGAGGGCAGGAAAAGGGGTGGATGGGACCCCAGACCCCATATTCTCTGTGTAAATAGTAGGGACGGGCTTTAAAATGACTCCTCAATGTTTGTGTTTGGAATAGCCCCATTGGTTAAGGTTGGCATTATAGGAACGGGTTTGCACATGCCCCCTTCTTCCCCCTCACCTGGGTGCTGCTCCCCTCTGCTTCTCCCTCTACAGCGTGCATAAGCTCTGACTGGTCTCTGCCCCTTCTTGTGTTTCAAACATCACAGTGAAGTGTTGCATTCTGGGGGAGGTGGGGGTGCTGTAACCTAGCGCATATATATGTGATAGTTACCTCACATTAGAAATGAATGGGAGTTCCACACACTTATTAATCCTGAGAATTACTTTGAGGTACAGTACATCTCTGGTTTAAAGAGATGTCTGAGGGCGGATGGGTGCATAATTTTCAGTCATCTGTTTTGTATGTTTATCTGCATAAATATGATGTTTAGTATTGTAATTATCACACCAGTTTGCAGTCATGGGACACTTAAAATCTGAGGACCTGAAACAATACAATGAGTGCAGATACCATATTATGCATCATTTTTCTCCAGTCAGAATATAATTATTTTTTTTTGGCTATACTAGAAGTTTTTTTTTTTTTTTTTTTTTTTTCTCTCCCCAGGGTATGTCAAAACATTTTTTTAACTGCTTCAAACAAAGATGATATCATTTTGCGGATGAATTAAGGTGGAACACAGTATGTTTTTGAGGCTTTGTGTGTGAGGCTGGGGTCTGTTTAAAGGGGTTTGCCACTGATTTGATCATTTTGGACATGTTTGGTTCTGGACAATCCAGTCAGTATTTTGAACAAGATCATTCAAGAGTCCAACTTGTGATGTTGTCTGGGGTAAAATGCAGAGGTGGTATTAGTCCAGATTTACTTTGTGCCACCATTTAAATCAGTTAGTGTTTTAGGCTTTGGGGGACAGTTCATGTTTATATTGGTAATGAATGTAACAGAAGACTTCTTAAATGGTGATGTTCCCCTATGAAAATGTGTCTACTAGAATCTGAATTTTAAACCCAGTCTTTCCGATGCCCTTCTGTCAGTAAACCATTCCAAAGTCTGTGAAAACTATGTGGAAACCTGTTTTGTAATGGCAGATCTTGTATAGGTTTTGAACGTCATCAAATAAAGTCTACTTTATCTTTCTACTCAAAATATGAGCGTTTTTTGTTGTTGTTGTTCATCATCACGCCAACAGAGGGCGCAGGATACTTTATTTCTGCTAATCATGCCCATTGTTTATATAGTTATGATCTTGACCAGAGAAATTAATGCTGAATTGTAGCCTACTGGTTAACATTAAAAAACGTATAAATGCCCGGGAAAAATAGATGCAGTATATGTGCCCTGCGAACCCAGATTTGCCTCTGTAAAAGAACAGCCTTTATATTTTTAACATAACCCATCTTAGCCTACTTACTTAGTCACTTGGTTGACATTTTTTTAAAAAGCTAATTTATTTACCATCTTATTTTACTTTTTTGTTATACTGAATAAACTTCCGTAGGCCTGCCATAACATACTTCTCTTACATCTGCATAACTAGACTTTCATTCATTAAGTGTTAATTATGATAGGCCTAAACGTAGGCTATATTGTTCTAGGTCGACATGAAACGTAATCGATTGAATTGTCGTTAATGTAATATGCTAATCACGCAGAAGATCCTTTGCTGCGACGTAGGCCTACTGCTGTGGACTGGCTGAATGTCATTCAGAAGTTTTGACGTTAGACCAGTAAAACACTGGTGTGTCTCACTGATAGCCTAGAGGTCTGTCCGCTGTAGCGGTCCATCAGCTGTAAACTGCGCTGAAACGTGAATGGCACTGTCTCCATCTTCACGTCCAAAATGACACCTGGCGCCGACAAATGTGTAGGACTGGCTATCCTATTTATTGGTAGGTTTTTGTGCTTTCCCTTCCAATACTTTTAAAATAATTTTTATCTGTATAGTGTGTTGCATGAAATGGCATGTCCATTGCAATTTCTACTATCCTAGCTTGCTAATTTTCTATTATCAATTGGTATAGCCCAATTAAGCTTTCAGTAACATTTTTGTAATTCAGTGATATTTGAGGTTCACTTTATCCCTGAATGCTGGCAAGAAATGTATTTTCTTTTGTGGGAAAAGTTACATTAAAACTGATCTACTAAAGCTAATAGTTATTTCTAGGTGACGTTTGTTCAGAATGTAGGTTGTAAGTTAGGCTAATTAATGAGATAATTAGGCCTAATTTACATAGACATACTGTCTAGAACAGTCATGTGCACGTCAAGAGTCCTAGTTAGTTTAGTTTACTCTCCTTTAAACTAAATTAAAATCACCTTGCTTACATTTTTGTGGAGTAATTCATAAGCTAAATATAAAATGTGTTTTATATGTGACTGGTACTGTAATGACATGGCAATACAGAAGGGACAGCTGTTGATTGCCTTGCCTTATAAATTTCCTGCATAAATATGCATTGCATCTTTTTTCCACCTTTCCATAGACAGTATATTGCCATTCATGCCGCCAACCTATGTGTTACTTAATAACCTAGAGCCAGCTGTAGAATAAGCACAGCCAATCCAAACCTGCACATTTTACATAAATGCATTAAAATATTTTTTTTATATGCAGTAACAGCAACTTATGACAAACATTTTTTTCCAAGATACTGGTTTTTTCATAAGCTGTTCTAAGAAGAACAGTATGTTCATTAAGAACATAAAAAGTATCAATCAAAAATGGTGTCCCTACCAAATTTCGACCTAAACCAAGATGATGTAGGGCTATACATGAATCATACATAAGTGTTTGAATATCAGCATCATAGCATCCCGAAATTAATAATATCCCAGAGAGGTCTCCCTGATGTTGCCCTACACAAATATGTAGCTGTCTTATTGGATTAGGGTCTACTAAGGATTCAGCAGTGGCAGGTGGTTTATGAATGCCAGCAAACTAAGCTAAAAGGTTCTTCAAATGGAGAGACTGGGGAGCAAAGGTCATCTAATGATCCGTCTTTAAAGGCAGCCAGTTCTCCTTGATGACGTTGGCCAAAGAACCCAATCGTATTCTGCTCCGGCTAATATTTTAAAAAGACAGATCTGTCAACTGTGCAGGATAGGGGTGCATAGGGGAAGAGAAAGTGATATTACCCAGCACACATCAGTGAGAGGGGCATGTTTGTTTTTGAAACGGTTACTTCAGCCACTTATTAGTCTAGTTTGAACGAGACACTAAATAATAAAGATTTATGGAACAATTGTTAGCTCACTTTTCAGGTTACTATTTAATATTAAATGTAAATACTTCTGGAGAAAGCTTGTTGATATTTGACAATCAAAACAAAA
>JAODTR010022849.1:0-23980 GCA_025399935.1 Amblyopsis rosae
AGTTCTCTATAATGCCTACTCAACAAATGGACGTTGAGATCGAGACATGCCGCAGCTTGTAAGAGCGATCAGATCTTTTGAACCTATCGATCTGTGACTTCACAGCAGCTCTCAAGAGTCTGGCGACCGTGTCCATTGAGTCACATAACCCTTCATTAAATTAAAAACTGTAGGTCTTCAGTAAAATTATCTAGTAAATAAAATGTTTGGTGTTTATTAATAACAACTTTGTACATCAATGTTCTTAGGAACACGATCTGTTTTCACTTTGCACCTGCTCTATCTAATGATGAATATCAACATGGCACGTAGCCTACCTATCACGGATGAATCGCTGCTTGCTTGCCCACACATTCATAAATTTATTCAGGGTTTGGTTGACCTTCCATTAGATGATAAAAAGAAAAAATGTTTGCACATACCTAGATGGCCTAATAACCAAGATGGAAATTGGTGGTCTAGAGAGCCTATACATTACATAGCATATCCCTGTCACTTGGTAGGCTACAGTAGATCAGGACAGCTTTCTTTGAACGTTGAAGTTGATTAGTGTAGAAAGGGGCAATTCAATTAAAGGCCAAATTGGAATTGAAACCTAATGAACCCTGCTACTTACAGGCATTGCACTATGTGCTGTCAGTTCACCTAAATACATGTGATATATACACTGTACACATATTTGCATTATAGACGGCATAATTAATGTTCCAATTCATGTAGTAATGACACACACATCAACAACATACTTCACTTTGATTAAGCTCCTCATTTATATTCCATTAACTACCAGAGCAAATCAAACGTGATTGAATAATGGCTCACAGAAACATCTGGGATAAAATTGATAATGGGTTTTATTTATTTTATTATTTTCCAACCAGTTTTTCTTACCTCGTTGCTCACAAATATTTTGTGAGTACTCAGAAAAGCGCTATAAAAGTGAAATGTATTATTATTATTATTATTATAACCATCTCGATGGTAACCTACAATCCATTCACAAGGGACTGTGCATCCCATGGTGACCTCGCCGGGTGACCGTCTGCCCGTCAGCATTCCAGAGCCGAGAATCCTATACATATGCGGTAGACAGAGACTCCAGCACCTCACCTCCCACTGAAACTGTCTCTGGAGAAGCCAAAATATGAGCACCTTCTCCAGGAAACACTTAATATAAAAACAAACATGTTGTTGGCGCATCCGTCAAGCGGCGCAATCTTACGGAGAGAGGGCTCGGCGGCTGAGGAGGACGAGGAAGGAGGACAGGTGGGGGAGGTGGGCTCAGGCTCCGCCCCCTGCAGCCCCTCCGCCTGCTCCGCGTCGAGGGTGGGAGACGAGGGGGGAGACGGCCGGGTCTTCTTCTTGTTGGAGAGCAGCTTCAGAAGGCCTTTCTTCTCCCTCTGCAGAAGGGAGACACAGGAGACAATAGGCGGGGGGGAAGAGGGGTTATACCTCTGCTACCATCTGCTGGACAAAAGCCACCAACACACCCTCCCCCTCCACGCTTCAGGCCGGTGATCGGTGCGTTGGGGGAGCCATCAGGAATACAGCTGGTGCCTCATGGCTTGCTATAACTGAACGGGGAGTAAATGTATTGTTATAACTAATCAGTTAAAAATATTAGCCATACATATATCCCCTTATAATGAATAGGGGCATAGGGGGGACCTTACAGGCGAAGAGAGGTACTGCAAAAATGGCAACAGCCAGATCCGGCACAGCACGGTGATCAAATCCTTTCTTGAAAAAAGCGATGGGTTTGTGCATTTATGTATAGCCTATGGACTCTACGTGTTATTCCGGTGTGACGCTAGTACAGTCCTTTATCTACCAACTTCAGTCTTTCCAGTTATTTAGCCTACTTATTTGAACAGATTCACAAGAAGTTTCCCAACAAATTCCTTATTTTAACTTGGTCATTGAGTTCTGTCGTCGTGCATGTCAATCAAAATACATCTCCTGTCAAATAGGCGGGTTTTAGGCAGTTAGCCAGTCTTTACACTAGTAGAGCACCAGAGTGAATGTAACTTAATGACTTTTCACTCTTTACGCAGACCAGAACAACCCAGAGTTCCATGCAAGTGAATGGGAAGGTGCAAGGCACTTGGTCTTCCATTGAAATGCATTAGAATCCTCCATGCTAAAACATTAGAACAGTCTGGCTAGTGTTTTAGCGTTACCAGCAGCCACTGTGCTCATTACTGTAATCACCTTGCCGTCCTTGTCCAGGCGGCAGGCGAGCGCCACGTTGGCCGACATAGCGTTGCCCGCGGAGCCGTTTCCCATGACGACAGGGGCGGACAGACCTGCCTCCAGGGAGGCGGCGCTGACATTCGGCGGGGTGAGGGAGGCCGCGGCGCAGCCCATGGCGGCCCCGGGGCGGACGCAGCCCTGGGTGAAGCCGGGGCACGGCTGGTGGGGCAGGCTGCTCACGGGTGTGGCAGACTGGATGGGGGTCACAGCGGCCATGGGCCGGTCCTGACTGTGGCACGCAGCTGGAGTGGGGGGAGAAGAGGGGGAAGGGGGAGAAGGGGGGACACTCTTAGGAGAAGCTTGATCCCATAGTAATTTATTCTGGATAGAGAGATGATGTTTGAACTCCATCAAAACAAAAGCATTGAACTCCCTTGGACGCAATAGGATGCTTCCTCGGAAGCTTCGCCCACACATTGCGAGCGCACTGCGAAGGCTAGGATATTGTTGTGGTGCGTTGTGTGGGCTCCTATTCACCAGGAGTGTGTAGATGTACCGGGTGATTCAGTACGCACAGAGAACAGTAAGCTAGCAGACCGCGAGAAGATATTTGGTGAACTTGACAAAAAGAGCATTAGCTTACAATCGCTTACCATACCTTTAAGGGTACACTCAGCATGTGTGTCCTGAAGTGTCCGTCATTTTGAGACAGTGTCCCCCCTGCACCCAAGTGCTGGGTGGTTTACACCGCTCTCTACTCCCCTCCCAAAAAGGAACGCCGCCAGGTCACCATAGGGTCTCAACCCCTGCCACTATAGCCACCTATACCTTCACACACAATGTTACACTTGGGGTTCTGAGGATGCTACGGCAAGCTAATTGTAAGATAATACACAAATATCTCCTCTTCGCTACCTTACTGTTCTCTGTGCGTGCTGAAAGAATTATTTGCTACAGTAGATCTACGCAGCCCTGGCTCCGTAAATGGGAACATAAACAAAGCAGCAAACACGGCTGACAACACCCCTAGGCTTCGCAATGTGTTTCAATGTGTGTGGCGGAGATTCTGAGGGAGTTTGTTTTGGTTTGAGCTTGACACTAGCAAGCGTCTGGAGGAGCTTTACTCCTATAGCAGGACGCTAGCATGCTGGAGCGTGCAGCAGCAGGGCAGACATACCTGTCCTGACAGCGTTGCGAGCCTGGTTGACGGTCATCTGGGAGCTGACGTGCACCAGGACTTTGGGCTGCTGGCCCGTGGCTGTTTGGGCCCCTGGTGTGGCTGTCCCAGCAGCAGGCTGGGGGCTGGGGAGGGCCATGGTGAAGTCGGGCCCCGGGGCCACGGCTCCCAGGGGCGACGGGGAGGGGCTGACCATGGTGGCCCCTCTGCCCGCCTGAGTGCACAGGCTCAGGGGCACCTTGGCCTGCGTGCCTCCTGACACCGTCCTGGGTGGACGGTCACGTATGAAACCGTTAGAAATGTTTGCTTCAACTTTGTGGAGCATACAGTAGGAGGATTACAATTAGGGCCAATCAAGCTTGAGCGTAATGAGAAGGTCTGCGTGTACATCCAAGAGTATGTGTGCCACAGTCTGTGTGTGCATTATCGTGTTTATAAAGTGTTACAGTGATCACATATTTTTATTGTCTTGTTAGAATAACAATGCTCTCCGCCCCCCCGCCCAAAAAAAAAAGAAAATGTATGGGGAAAGACTTCTCTTGAAATCCTTATGGGCAACATAGAAAAAGCAATAGAAATACTTTATTGTCATTGTATAACCGGAGAGAATGGAAACATTGATTGGTTCAACAGAGGGCACTTCCGCATTCGATTTTTAGAATTTACCTACGATAAATCTGAGGACACAGCGGTGTTTCTAAAGTGAACTGTTTTAGGGTACATTGACTTTGTTTCAGGCCATGCACGGTAGATTTAGCTGTCTGGGAGCAGCTTACGTCAGCCTCCGACAGCCAAATGCCATTAGTGACACGCCCACTTAAGAGACCTGAAGCGTTCCATTTTCTTTTTATTACTCTAGTGATTTTGGTATAACTCTGTAGTGTGCACACAACAAAAAAAAAAGTTAAAACATCTGCAATATGGTGAAGGAGCTCATAGCTAACTCGCATGTGATATGTCGACAGTACTGACTGACCTGCTAACAGGGCTCATGTAGTTCCCGGGGAAGACTCCGATCTTGCCAGTGTGCATGGAGGTGCCCTTGAACCAGCCGTCCTGACAGCGCTCCAGAACCAGGAACATCTCGCCCTTCCTGAGCTCCAGCTCGTCCTCCTTGCGAGGGGTGTAGGGGAACATGGCCACATAGCTAGAGCAGGAGCCAACCACAAACGCAGGCATGTAAACACCGGATGAAAAACTGCTTCCCACACATAGTTCAATGTCGCTAGCTCTTTTTACTCGAAAATTCGGAACATTTCCAACAAACAATCGTGCATACATGTGGAATGCCACAGGTCACAATGCTTTTACAATGTTCTTTCATTGTTAAAGTAGTTTAGCATATTTTTTAGTGTGATCTACAGATAGTCTGTCATATATAATTATGCCATTAAAAATAACTGCTTCTTTTGAGAGTTGTCAGTTGCCTTAGAGCCTGGCTTACAGCACGCTAACGCACGCACGCGCACACACACGCACACACACACACCAGGCATGACCAGATCTAATTCTTATCAGGTGTGTCAAGACTCTCAAAGGAGTAATGAGGGCAAAGGGTGAGGAGGTCAGAGGTCAGGGGTAACAGAGAGGGTCACCAATGAGACCCGAGAGACGACCGCCCACAGGTGTTGACCCCCCCCCCCCCCGTCTGTCTACAACAGTGACCGCCGAGTTGCTTTGGGGGGGTCCTACAACTCACACTGTGGGCCTCTGTCTCCCGCTTTGGTCGCCCGCGCCGGGGGACGGCCTCTGTCCGGCGGCCGTCGAGGACACGGCAGCGCCGACGACGGAGGACTGCGGGGGAGGCGGCGGGGGAGGAGGCAGAGCGTCCTGAGAAGTGACATCACAAGTACACCGTTAATCATTGACTTGCCACAGCACGCAGTAACGTGAGCACCACTGAACATTAACTGGGACTTGTGTAAGAGGAGAGAACCAGACAGACACACACACAAAGAGAGAGAGAGAGAGAGACTGAATAGAGAATATATGTCTTCTGGTCCCGCCCCCCGACCATTGACTGGGAACACCTCCTACTCTACTTGTTTGTTGCTAAGCGACTGCGTTGATGGACAATTAATCCCTTGCAGCATATAATTGGTGCCGTGTGCGATGGAAAACATGTTTGCAGACACTGAAGAGCAACTCATGAACTAGCCGTGAGCAGATACCTGCAGGCGCACCGGTTTCCCCCCTCCCCCCTCCCCCCTTTTGCACTTTGCCAGTGTCACAGCAGATCAAAAAGCTTTGTGAAGAGGCTCAGCTGAGTGGGCATACCATAGTAACAACACTAACGCCGTCGTAATTGCTGTGTGCTTTTGGCGTTTTGGCTGCCGCTGCAGACGAATTTGAGGAGCTGTCTGAGCTCATTCGCTGCACACCATTCATAAAACTGGACGGGAGCTTGTTAGATAACAAGGACTAGGAGTCTATAGCGTTGCTCGACAATGGCAACAAGCTTCCGTAAACAGTGGGAGAAAAGAGGGGCTCCCAGACAGCCCTATGGCGTATGTGAATACAGTATACTGTATGTCAGTTCACTGCTTACGCTTAAGCAGAGATAATTACGTTGCCAGGGGGCCAGAGAATTCCTCTGCACAAAAACATAATGTAGAGTTCCCATGAGAAGCCAAGAACTCCACCTTTTGTTTACACATTCCTCCCCATTCAGACACAGTGCATACCAACACGCATATAAACATACAGATATATGAAATATGCATAATATTTTGTGTCTTCTAATGGGAATTTTTGACACGATGGGTTTTTCCACATTTGTCTGCTGCAAAGAGATCACACACACATTGGACTGGATTCCTGGTTTTCATAATTTAGTTCACATAAACATTGGATGTTAGAATAGTTTGATTTGGGTTTAAATTCATATTAATAATAATAATTATTGTGATTGTTATCACAGCTAACTACAGCTAGCTGTGCTCAATTTGTATAACATCAGCTTAGCCGTGTACATTGTGTTTGCTGTACATTAATTAGCCTGGCCACTGCAGTCTTTCTACACTTGTATAACAATGTAAGAGTTCTGTAGGATTGAGTTCACCTACCACAGGAATGGAAGTGTAGCTTGTCTCTGAAGGAAATGTGAAGACCGTTGCTGTAGTAACAGGACTGCTAGGGGGTGGAGTCACAATTAGTCCGGTTGTGCAAATGTGAACCTGTGCAAATGTGAACAAAAGTGAGTTGGGAGCATTTTAATTACTTCCTCACAGTGGTTACACTTGGACCACAGAAAAAAACCGACAGGAAGGCAAACATGACATGCATTCGGCCACACTTTCAATCTATTCCACTTCAACTGTGAAGTCTAGCGGATGTGCCTCACATTTAGCCCACATTCAGTTATTTTAACAGTAGGGAAGTTCCCTTTCTGAACCAGAAATGCACACTTGTGGCTGTGCAAGTGGCTCAACTAGATCTACGGTCACGTCTGACACACACTGCAGCTACATACAAGTGACACTTGGCAGGCAATGTTATTGGCCAAGTGAGGAAAGTTGAATTCCCCACCAAAAGAAGGCATTGTGGCCCGGCTTCTTGCCTGAATCATGGTGGTGTCCTGGCAACAAGGCCACACTGTCTGACACACAATATCTCTCTGTAGCCTGTGGTCTCTCTCCACGCATGGCTGCCGAGACAGAAGGTGAATCATAACAGAAAGCAGGCCAGGTTCAGATTCAATCTAACCCGCCACCACAGGGCACAGGGTGTGCCAGGAGGGTAAAGCTAAATAGGAGCATTAACACTGCCTCTACACACACATGCTACAAGGGTACATACAAACACATCCATTGTAAAATAGAATTAATAGGTGTACAAATTAAGACATGAGCAAGCATGTTCGCATCTCACCAGGGCTATGTTTGCCACCTACCACTATGTCACGGAGAAACTATCAGGTTTCCCCAAGAATATTATGTAGAATACTGTAGGCAGCCACAGCCTCTTTCTTCATAGACAATTCTCTTTGTGCCTTTGTGACGAGAGTACGATAGACAACAGGTGGGCGCACATTTCCCAGGGTAGACTCCTGAGGCCCTGAAGGCAACTACTCCTTTGTTGCATTTCTTTCTCCCTTTGCATTGAATGGAGAGATGAGCAAAGTCAGAGAGAGAGAGAGAGAGAGAGAGTATTCCCTTCATCAAGCATGGTGCTTTGTAAATCAAACATATCACTGGTTTCCACCACTGTCACTGGAGAGAATCACCTTACAGCCCTTGCCTGGAGGCTCTAGAAAGCTGACAGTACAAGTGGCTCAGTCACTTGCAGATTAAAACAAAGACTATAAGGACAGGATACCTAAATACCTAAGGGTATTTAATGAAAGAGATCACTGTTATTATAGAGGATGAAAACAAACTGGAGTGATGTACTACATAACTCTCGTTTCTGTTTATAATGTTTGTTGCCTCTTTGTAGTATTGTCAACACGCTAGTATATGCAAGCGCGTGCACGCACACACACAGCAGTTAATTTTTAAACAGGCTGTTGATTCTGAAGGGGCTGGGGTGTGAAAGTCTTTGTACGTACATGTCAGCATGTCTGACTGGTGACAATGACAGAAAAGGAAAATTAGTGCTTGCGGAACACTTGATAACAAATATGATAACACTTCAAAATAAGACCTCATCTTGACAACAGTGTCACTATGTCAGTAGATATGAGCCTTGCTCCTGAATATCTTCACACAAACACCAGCTGTGTATGTGCTGAAAATGAGTCTACACAGTGCGCCCATGCTGCCAAGCACAGCCAAACAGGCCTGTTTTTGTGTTACAAGCGCGCGCGCGCACACACACTAATTAAATTCTACCACTTATTCTTTTATTTTATTTTATTCTCCAAAGTCTGGCAAACATGCAATGAGCTGTAAGTCGCTGACATCTCCCGGGTTGCTGTGGAAACCTCGGGGGCCTAAGAATTACTTTTTTCTTTCCTTTGTTTTTGCGTGCTATCGAGAGTCACGCATCTGTGATTCCAAATGGTTGGAGGGAGCGACAACCGGCCTGCTCACTGTGACTGGGTGGAGCGGGACGGTGGGGGCGGAGGAGGGAGGTCAGCATAATTGCTGACAGCGGGAGCACGGAGCCTTTGACAGGAAACAAACATGACGAGTGAAAAACAAACAAATCTCCTCCGACTGGCTGTAAAATTCCATCATTTTGTCTGTGCTTGTGGAAAAAGGACGCTTATGATACGAAACTAGCGCTGTTGCCTATAGCTGCTATGCTATTGCTCACCTTCATCCAACGCTGAGCATAACGGATGATATCCCTTTAGGTTCTCCATCCAGGTCATTACCGGGAACACAATGGTGTGTGTTAGAGCTGACACTAAGCGGAGCCAATTCCTCACACAGCGTGTTTGCACAGATTACATTTTCTGCCTATAGCGTGCTCGTCCTGTACAAGGTCCTGTCTGATCTGCATTGCAGCAGCATGTTCCCTTCCACACACACACACACACACACACGCGCACACACACACACACATGCAGTGTCTCACCTGTGAGGGTGCGCTGCAGGAGAGACCCCCGCTGATCTCCCCAATGCGTGCGGCCGCCGTGGGGTTGCTGGAGCTGATGAGAACCGGCCCACTAATCTCCATGGAGTGTCGCTGCGGGGGCGGGGCCAGCGAGGGCTTGTGGGACATGGTGAGGGAGGTGAAGGAGTGGCGCTTCTTGCTGTTCTTCTTCTCCCCGGCCCGGTGGTGGGCGCCGTTGCCCTGGGGTCCCGAGGAGGCCCCCTCGCCCGACTCCCCGTTGGAGTCGGGGGGCTTGTCCAGCTCTATGAGCTGCCGCGCCGCTGTGTTGAACTAGGGAGCGGGGCAGGATAGGGGTCAAAGGGCGTGACAGACAGGAAACAGGACGGATAAAGAAAAGTGGGTTGTTTGTTAACGCAATAGCAAATGCTGTCATTCTCCATAACGAAGCTAGCTGAAGCCCAGCAGCTCCCGTCTTTATCTAGACCGATGTGGAGATCTGACAGGAGTTCAGAGAGAAGCGGCTCAGGGAGATTAGGGGCCTAAGGACTGAAGGCTTTCAAACCCTTTTCACGTGAGGCGAAAATCAAAAAGGAGAAACACTGAAAAAGTTTCAAGTTAATCACAGGGAGCGCTTGTTGTCACAGGTCACAGGTTTCCCCCGAGCCCCTTGCCCTCCGATTAGGACATTAAAACCAATCATTTAACAGAGACCCAGCAGAAAGTCCACCTGACTAACAGAGAAGCACTAAAAGAGGCATTGAATCAAGTCTTAATCTTCAAACTCATTTCAGTGCACTCGTTAACGGCACTTTTTATAACTAGACGTAGTCAGTATAAATAACAACTAACAACAACAAAACACAACTTTACATATATGTAATATGTATTTGTCTTCTAACTCCATGAAATATACAGATACATATTCTGTTTATGAATCCGCCATGACTGATGTATGCACTCTTAAAAAAAAAAGTATTCCCACACTGAGAACATACAGCAATATTTCTAGGGGAAAATGCTTCTTTGTAAGAGAATGATAAAGTTTACCTTTTGAAAAGCACCATGGGAGAAAATGTGTTATTCTTATTCAGCCTTATCTCTACCTTGTGATAAAAGCCGCCATTTCTTCTGGGACTTTTTATTAAAGATGGTTTCAATACATTTTTTTTTTTGATAATATATTTGTTTCCCTCTTGTAGTTTCAAATTTCACATTAATGTTGAGGCATTGTCACAGATCACCACACCTACAGAGCCCAGTGAGAGAAACACTAACGTCAAATTTCTGAAGTCGTTTCTGAAATATATCTGAGCACATCAGAAAAGTGAGTGCAACTGGTGCTGACTTCACTGAGAGATGTGCTCCTCGAGGACGACAGGAGTTTAAATGCGAAAGAATGTGACAGACTGGCTTACCTCTACGTAAGAGATAGGGAAGATGCCAATTTTATCTCCCAGCATTCCCTCCGCCCAATTTTCATCCACTCTTCGGATCACAGTCAGAATATCATCCTGGAATTCAAGTAGGAAACAGACGTCGTTACAGGGTAGCCCATCATTTGGATCCTGCTAGCTAGGAGCTTCCACTCCTCTAGGAGCAGGGAATAATGAGATAGAGCCAATTGAAGGGTACCAAAGCGAGCTCTTCTCACTAAAGCCTAATGAGCGGTAACAGATATCGGTTTGGAAAAACAGCCTAGTAAGCATTTCCTTTGTTTCATTTTTGCTCATGTACAGCAGTAGGGTAAAATAACCTATGACATCAAGTGAATTGGAAAACAGTGATAAATGTACAGTAAGGCCCTTAAAAGGATATAGCTGTTGAATTTAGGGGACTATTGTACAGCTCCCCAAGTTTAGGCTGCATGCGTCGTCAATAATGGCACTGCTGCCCTGCAGTCTAATTACAGCTGATGCTCATTATTACATGCATGGCTCTTTCTGCCAGCAACATTTTACTATGGCACCAGTGGTTCGTTTTGTGTGGGATCATGTATGAGGAGTTTCTCAGAGAGCACAGTAGTAGTAGCTTGAGCAAATTTACCCTTGCAAGTAGAGAGTGTCACTGTAATTACTAGTGTGTTTTTAGCCAGAATGACCACGTAGCAACGCTTTTGAAATAAAATAGGACTAGACCTGTGACTGAGTAATGTACTCACAGATCCTTTTTATAAAATCCTTTAATAAATTCATTATCCTTCTTCTGAGACATGTTATCTTATTATTCTAGCGATGTACAGTGACGTAAGCTAATGTGGAGGCCTATGCGTCTATGTCGGTGTGTGAATATTGCTGCATGCGCCTGTATTTATTTACTGTATTGTTTTATTTACTGTGGACGGCTGATTTAAGGCAAACTGCCTCCTTGGGGACATTCAAGTTTGACTCTGCTCTGCACACAGTCTCACCTTGGAGAACGGTAGACAGTCCTTATCAGCCTCCTTGTCTTTGAGCTCAAAGTCGTACAGGGCCTTGCACTGCGGCGGTGGCTGCGGCAGAGGCTTGATGATCTGGACGAAGTTGGTGGGGAAGAAGCCGTGCACGCCGCCCATCTCGCCGTGGTACCAGTTCTCATCCACCTGCCGGCGCAGGATGATGAGGTCACCCTTGCCGAATTTGAGGTCGCCGGGCTCCTTGCCGTCATAGTTGTAGAGGGCCTTGGCACACGGCAGCTGTGGCACGCCCTGTGCCACAGGAAGAAGTTAAAGGCATAGTCAGCTATTGTAAAGACAATCCACTGTCCAAACCCACCAAATATCTCCTTGCACTTCGCTAGCTGCTCACCGTTCTCTGTACGTGTTGAGAACACACAATTCGGTACTTCTACACAGCCCTGGCTGCGTAAACAGGAGGTGGCGAACGCCGCTCACAGCAATATAGCCGCTTGGCTTCGCGATGCGTTTCAAAAAGCAGGGCGGAGCTTCTGAAAGAGTCGTTTTGATTTGAGCTCAATGTTAGCAAGCGTTCTCGGGGGCTTAAACAAGCCCATCCACAAGCTGAGCAGTGTCTCGGAAAGGTTTGGGTCACTATTTTGTCACTCCTACAACAGCTATTGAAAATGTTACAGCTCCTAAACAGCATGCATACCGTGTGTGTGTGTGTGTGTGTGTGTGTGTCAGCCTTAGAGTGACAAAGTACATGTTGTGGGCTCACGTTGTCTGCGTGATGAGCTTGGCTAGCTCTCTGACTACTTGACTAAATTCATCCCCCAAAGACTCGGGCCTGTCCCTTCATCTGCCAGAGGAAGGTTTTGTGGTCCCAACCTGCCAGTATAGAGCCCTGAAAAGCCCATTCAGGGGGGGGGGGGGGGGCGGGGGGTGAAGAGCAGCAAGGGAGGGGAGTGTCAATGAGCTTCATTCACGGTGGGCTTATATGAGGTGGGATTGGGTCCAAACTCCCTGCCACCAATGTCTCCCTCTGCTCCAATACACCCTCTGCCGTGCTCGGAATCCCAATCACCGGTTGACAGTGACTGGAGCTCTGCAGAGGAGCAGGAAGCCCAGGAGGGGCGATAAAGCAGCAAGGCGGTACACTCCGAGAGGGGTTGTGCTGGACCCTTGTTAAAGACTAATGGAGCATTTAAAAGGCTCGGGGGGAGAAGAGAGTGAAAGTACAGCATGAGCCGTGATGGTGAGCCAAAGTGACATTACCAC
Organism: Amblyopsis rosae; assembly: GCA_025399935.1. Classification (NCBI taxonomy): domain Eukaryota; kingdom Metazoa; phylum Chordata; class Actinopteri; order Percopsiformes; family Amblyopsidae; genus Amblyopsis; species Amblyopsis rosae. Next base: position 12,525 of record JAODTR010022849.1, read on the forward strand.
CACTGCAGAGACTCACACAGCCCCGGAGCACAGAGCCAATCCCTCTCTTGCTCCACTGACCTGGTCTGGGCGGAGGAAGGGAGTCATACACCTCTCTTCCCCCCCCCCCGCACAAGAACTGGGCATCGTTCCAGGGGCAAAACAGGCCTCGGGGCCTGCCCACGCCTGGCAGGGAGTTTTGTGATGGAAATGCAAGTGAAAATTAAAGCGGTGCCATCTCTTTCATTTTGATCAAAACCAAGTGGGTCTAATTAGAGGGCGAAGATGTAGGCCTAATGCTGTCTCCACTAGGAAGTGGTTTGACAGGTTCCCTGGTGTGTGTAAACTGGGCGTACCAAGTCATTTAAAAAGACAAATAAAAAGATGACACAATGAAACAAAGCTGAAAACAATCATTATTCAATCTACCAAACAATAAAAAACAAATGGAAACTGTTGTGACTACTCCCATTGATAATTCCAACCAGTTCTTTATAACGTAAATGCTGTTCTAGTCAATAATCCACAACCCCGGTAAGTCCAGACATAACAGTGAAATATCACCATGCAGTCTGCTTCACCACTTTCTAGGCTCCTGATATCCCTTGTCCGGGCCTCACACTAGAGTGGTTGTCAGCAGATTTCCCACATTTCCATGTTTCCCTCGGCGTACCGGAGGGAGGGAGAGCGAGAGAGAGAGTAGGTGTGTGAGAGCGAAAGAAAAAAAACGTGTCTGTGTTAGTGGTGGTAGGAGAGGGGGGTTAATATCCGGATTGCATACTGTGCTCATGTCTCTGCAGTAGACCAACATAAAGGAGCCCCATAAGGGGCCTTGTCCTGACCAAACATCCCATCTGGAGTAGGAGAAAACAAGGAGGTGGTTATGCTAACAGCACGGAATAGACAAGAAAGGAGGGCCCACCCCCCAACACAAATGCTACAATCTATTCACTTCTCCAGTACTATAGCTACACAGGGAAAGACACGCACATGCGCACACACACACCTCGTCTGCGCTTTAATAGCTTTTAACACCTCCCCAGAGACAAGCAGAGAGGACTGCGGTAGGGCACATCTTCCATACTTGAGGCTGCGCTGCATGCAGAACAAGCCTCATCCTGGGACAATACAGGACTCCATCACAAAGGAATGGAGAGAAATAATGTAGGCTTTAAAAACCAGTCAAGAGTACTGTTTCTTTAGCTTCTTCATTCTCTAATGCAAGTTAATCTTATAATGATACGAGCAAAGCTAGCTAAATCAGTCTGTTGGCTCTCCAGTGAGAGGCTGCAGGCCAAATCTAAAGTATTTAAACATTTAAAAGCACACACACTCACAGCAAATGCTTACACAGACAAAAACAACTTGAGTAAATAAGCAAATTCTGGTGGATGAACAAGCAAGCACTTGTATCATGCAGATTACTTAAACCAATATATTGTACTTTGCTAGTCCTTTATAACAATCTTAAAGATAAAAAAAGAACAAATATTGGTTTATGCAACAAGGTCATTCTTTAGAGCTTCCCATAAACATTTTTTGTGTGTCTGTGCGCCCCTAAATACCATACTGTTTCAGGGGTAAACTAAAAATTGTATTACACAAAATAAAATGTAAAAAAAAAAAAAAAAACAGAGACATGTAAAGCAACGGCAATCCACAATTTTATTTAGCCATTACATTCTCTCCAACTAATATACCATACAGGGGTGAGGTAACAATACAAACAAGATCAAGCGATAGAGAAGCGATTGCACTATCCCAGGGTTAACGTAGTGCGCTGCAGTGGAAGTGATTGGTTTTTGACCTGCTGACCAAGCAGACTGGGATCAGCAGGTAGCAAAACTCACTCACGTAGCACAGCTGCTTTCTGTACACTTTTTAAAGTTTCTAAAGTTATGGAAAGCACACACCTTAAAAGTGCATCAGGCTCTAAAGGGATTTGGCTAGAATGTGCTATGCCACGGCACTATCATTACCAAGTTACACTTTTACACTGTCTCATCCAAATGTCAACAAGTAGATTTAACTCTGATGTATGCACAAAACCAAGTCTATCATTTGGCAATAAAAAAACACATTTAAATAATGACTAAACTAGAGCCCCCTATGCCTATAAAAACAGGTTGCACAACAGTATTGCAATAAACAAGTCCACACATCCATCTGATCTGGTATGATGTAACCACAACTAATTATGCAACATAACTCAAGCTCAAAGTGTGAAGTGACACAAAGTTAGTGCAGTGGCTTCTGCTCACACGCTGCCGTGTTGGCAGTTTGTTACAAGCTAAAAGGTAGCATTTGTTGTCTCAGCAGTCCAAGCCTTAATGTAAAACACACACACACATCTCAGCAGCTTCAGGAGGTCTGCTAGGGTTAGAGACCAGGCAGGCAGGGTGAAGTGGACTGCCAGACTGACTGAGGGTTGGGTGGGCTGACTGACTTGACCCCTCAGCCTATACCAGGCCTACACATCATTCTAATGGGAACTGCAGCATGTGATTTAACGCACAGCCCAAGCGGGTGTGAGACATTTGTGCACTCACTAACCCAACACCGCTTTACAGACGATCCGCCGCTTGCGTAGTGCCGCCAGTGAGCGGGAACAACGCATTATGGAAGTGCGGAATTCTGAGGACCATCTTGTTTTCATTAGAGCCCTATTATGTGGAATTGGTTCCTAATGGTCCCATTTATGGCCAGTGTGGGGTAACCTCCTTCGACTGCCATCCCCCCACAACATTTCTCCTAGCCCTGAGGGCCTCTCATGACGCGCGCGCGTGCGTGCGCACACACACACACACACACGCACACGCACACACACACACGCACACACACACAGGAGAGCAGGGATGACTGAAGCAGACAAAGGCAGCAGGCGTCGGGTGTAGTGTTATGCAGGCCAGTGGCCAGACAGAGAGCACTAAACAGGTCAATCGATCTGATCCAGGAAATTAATCCAGGAAGTGATTAGTTACTGGAAAGTAAGACGGTTTCAGGAAGTATAAAAAAAAATACAAAATCGTGTAAGAAAACGACATTTGGCGTGTATGTGGATAAATAAACCCCCCCCCCCCCAGTAGTATTCTCACAGCAAGAGCTCCGGAGGGGACACTCGTCACCCTAGTGAAGCAGTTAAGTGACACACCTTTTCCTGCCAGCGCTGTCGTCTCCCACTTCAACTCTCTAAGACAAAAGTGGAGAAGGGGGAAGAAGAAGAAAAAAAAACTTCCACTCTCTGGTTTCTATGGCAACTCCACACAGGAGGCCTTTTCGGCTATTTATGGGTCTCTAACAATGTTGTGTATCATATGAAAAGAGTCATTCAGAATCCGAGGAGTGTCCGGTTCACGGTGGAGGAGGGGAGCCCGGTCTGAGGTCAACGTCTCACCTCCACTTGGGAGACAGAGAGACTGTGGTGGTGTGTTGGGAAATATGTATCCACTTGATTGCATTTCAGAAGGAGGTTTGATATGGGTTTGATTGCCATTGGTTACATTGGCACACGCACATACACACACCTGAATGTGTGGTCCAGAGGACTGTTGAATATATTTTAATAGTCTTTTGCGTTACCCAACTGTTTTGACACAGTTTCCTCCTACTGAAGAAGCCGCTTCTTAGGGTAAATAGGTTGATATATATCTCTCACACACACACACACACACAAACACACACAAGCCGTCTTTGACCCTACAAACTGTTTGACTGCCCGCTTCTGACCCATAGCAGCAGTGTAGTGACTCATGGGAATTACAGTCCTTCACAGTGATCAAAGCCGTCATTCCAGCAGACCGGGTACATGGCTCAGAAGGCAGCCATGCGTAAACACGGAACTACGTGGAGATTTCAGCTGAAAGAGTGTGAGGGCATTTAAGGAGGGATGGGGGTGAGTGGGTTTCTATATAAACATTGGAACACATGGAATTACAGCTAGGACATCGCTGAGGGGGCATTTAGTAAGATACAGATTAGTCATCAAAAAGAACACGTTTTAGCAGGAAGGGGTTCTGGATTCATGGAAACACTATGGAAACAGAACCAGCCACGCGGTTTTGCTAAAAGCTGTGCATGTGGTTGACACACACGCACACACATGCACGCACACATGTGTGCGCACACACACGCACACCTTGTTGCTGCAGGGATACAGTGTAAAGGTGTAGACCTGCATGAGTGGGAGCAGTCAGTTTCCACTCAGCTGATCTGGCAACAGAGTGGAGTTGCAGCAACATAACTTTGTGTCCTGCGTCAGTTGATACACCGGGCTGCGCAAGGGCTCTCATGGGAACCCACCCTCGCTGCAGCGCAGAGAGGAGGGAGGGAGGGAGGGAGGGAGAGGACCCAGGGAAGCAGCGAGGGTCACACTTTGATGGTTCTGCAGGAAGCAGGAGCCACGGCTACTCCGATAAAGCTAGAACAGCTGGTGGTGGAAGGCGGGAGAGATGGCATATGTTCCGTCTCCAATGATTATAGAAAGCACAAACATGAAATGTCATGCACATGACATTTCAGAAAGATGGTCGTTTAATTTACCCCCGAAATTGTCATGGCTCAGTCGACGCTAAGTATACTGCAGGCCAGGCAAATGAAGGCACCCGTGACCCGACCGGAGCATGCTTTGCGCTGTTAAGAACTAGAGGAGAACCTGTCCTCTTTCTGCTTCTCACAGATGCTCTGAAAGTACTGTGGCCTCTCTATTCCAACATCCTCTCATCAGCGTGTCCATCTTCTGCCCACATGCCCAGTTGTTCGCTCTTGGATGAACTCTCCAGCCACAGAGGTCATCGTCAAGGCAGTGGGTGCTTAATCTCATGCTTCCGCCCAAACAGTTGGCTAACAGCTACGGGAAGAACCATGGCAGAGAAGGCATCTCCAGAGCATCGCCAATGAGCTCCGAGGCTTAGTGCACACACACACGCGCACACACACACACAACACTGAGCTAGCTTTGCTCTAGCAGGGGTATTAACTTTACAAATGTCACAGTGTCTATGCATCGAGCGCCAGCAGGTATGAGCTGAATACTAAGCGTCGCTTCAAATCAATCTCCACCGCGCCGGTGAAAGCGCACAGTGTTTCGCAGCCTTTTGTTCCACTTAGTCATTCGGGGTGAGCCACCTGCTCTGCTCGGGAAGACTGGAGCGATTGAGCCGTGGCACTGCCACTAGGAGAACCTCCGCGGACTTTCACGGTTCACAGGAACATCCGGAAAATACGCAAACATGTCAGACGAGCAACTCTTTATTGCAGCCCAGTCGCATTTGACAGATTACTGAATCAGTTCCCTATCACGATTTCCCACCAATTGACCAGTGTGGACCAGTAGCGGGCTTACAGTGCTTTGTTTGCATTGGCTGGCACTGCATTGAGATGCCTCCACGGTCAATAAACAAAGCAGGGATATTGACGTAGATGTGGCAATGGGGCCAGGGCACAAACGCCTCAGCTGTGGTCCAATTTGAAGAGCAGAGCAGCACCGACCACCCTTCACCGTCTTGAAAGATGTCTTGAAGAGAGTGCGTGACGGCGTGCGTGCTTGTGTTTGTCCATTCCAGCGCAGTACAGCAGTGTGTGTCCCGTTTGCCCCAACAAACAGTAACGAGTCAGTGCTATTTTCTGCCTCTCTGCCAACTGCCGTGCACTCAGTGCAAGAGGCAGACACAGGCTCTGAGGTCAGGGCCTGTACTACACTTGCTCTCCCCCAGAACTGGTCTTAGCAGACCCGTGTTAGACCAGTACAGACCCCCTTGAGAATTAACTCATTCATGCCTCTACCACAGTAAAGGAAGCCTTACGGCCTGGCTTTGAGTCTTATCTATCCCAGAATACAGTGTTGTAAAGGTGTGGCATGGCTCTATGCATTCCCAGAACGATATGTCCTGAGATTGGAAACCGATAAGAGGCAAATGGGTGGACGTAAAGTGACTGGAGGAGCTAGTAGGGGCCAGAATCCAGTCTCAGGTTGCCGTGGTTACTCATCAGTCTGCCATAATTCTATTATGGGCTGCCTAGCAGGGCGGAACAGATGCCGGTGTGTAGGCTGTTCACATAAGTGGCGGCTAATGGGGCTCTCTCCTTGACATTATCAGAAATAGGACAACACCTTCCCGGCACGCAGAATACAAATGCAGGCTGTCGGGACCACTCATTCATTCCCTGTCACTTCAACAGCTTTGTGTGAAGAGAGTGCTTGTGGTCCCAATGTGCACCTGTGTTTGCGTGGGCGTGCAGTGTGGGAGAGCAACGTGCTCTTACAGATCTAAATCTGGCTGTGACTCATTAAAAACAAACATCGTTGAGAGCTGGTCCCCACCCCACCGAGAGAGACGTCTGTGAAAAACAGGTGGAATTGTTTTCATGGGACTGCATAAATAGGACCTATACTAAGGAATTAACCTTTTCAATAGCCTGATTTATTCCCCCCACACATGTATTTTTAAATCTATTAAACAAAAAAACGTGAACTGACTGATGTTTTATTCAGTTCCTATGGAGACAATAGAATGCCAGTTTCCTGAAATGCAATGATTGATTCAAGACATTTGAAATCTTGTGGAATCCTAACGGTACGCAGGTGCTGCTGACTGAGCTATTTATGGCAGACAGTTTCAAGCTATCATTCAGCCACCCCCATTAACCTAGCGGGGATGAGACTTATGACCACCAATAGTTATATATTATTGTTAAGGTGCTGTGTGGACCAAGTACAGACTTGTCTGCACAAGTCATTTCTGGAAGCACCTTCAGCGACATAGAAATGTACTGCACCACTTGGAAGTGTCATGGGACCAATTCCCATTTATACACCAAAAATCTGCAGAGGCCATTTGATGGCACAGATGCCACAGTCGCTGACACCTTCCACCTTCTCTTCCTCTGATCCGGTACATAGTTTAAACAACGCGGGACGGCTACATCAAACTACGTACTAAAAACCTAGACAAGAAATAAATGAGCAAATAATATAGAGGACACAAAGCTCAAATTCCATTAAGAATGGGGTGTGTGTGTGTGTGTGTGTGCGCGTGTGTGCGTGCAATAGGCAGGTTTATCTCGGACAGGAAATATAAGAAAGGGACAGTGATTAAGAGGCTTACATTTCAATGTGTCTCATATGGCTCTTTCAGACTAAACAGTTCCACCCAGAAGTGCACACCTTCAACAGCTTTTTTTTTCTGTTTGCATTTGCACCACCAGCAGGAACGCTGAAGCAACATTTAGCCAGCAGACAGTTGGCATCTGGTATATAGCAACATTCAACAACAACAAGATGGAAGACATGCACCTACTAACAGTTGTTTTTGCCTTGTGGCTGGCAACGTCTGTTTTGAGCACCATCTTCTCCTTACAATTTTCACTCTTTCGGATTAACGCTCCCACCCAGCATATACAAATGTGTGGTTGTTGTGACCACCCACAGTGCAAAGAAGATGCGATCTCATTCACACACTACCCAGTTAGAGCAATACAGTTTACATAATCTCCTATAATTGCCATAAATCATAGCAGCCCACACCATATGCACTGGGCTTACTGCCGGATCGTTCTGTGCCCCGTCACTGCTGAGATAGATGCCTCTCAGGGATCAGAGCCAATTAACTGAAAACCACCACAAAAAAAAAAAAAAAAACAGGAAACGATATCAGTCTACTGTAAAAGTGTGAAACATCCAAAATATATATTAATGGCGCATCCTTGGCGCAAGACCACACCGATGGGTGACTCATCAACAATTGGCCCGACATTGCTGAACCTATTTAGACGCAACAGCCTAGCCCAGGGGGTTGGGGGTCCAACTCCTGAAAATGAAAGTCCTAGCACATCAAGACTGAGCCTCGGGGATAGGAACTGAACACTTAACATGCCAGCAATCCAGTGGTCCGTGGATGACCAATCATGGCCCACCACCCGCAACAAAGTGTCAGAGGTCAAACTGCCACCTTGGGAATAGAGGTGGGACCCAATAGTGGACTGAACATATCTTAGGGCAGACAAAAACACAAGAGCACATAAAAGCAACATGCTAGCTGTCGATGATCTGGATAGACCATCTAATGTAGGCCTTAGCGATGGTTGCAAATGCTATTTAGCAGTAGCTACGATTAAGTAGAAAGTAGACGTATACGATGCTATTATTATGTCCTTGGCGGTGACGACAGACGAGCGAAGAATGGGCTGTACAATAAGCGCTTGTTGACAGTCGGCCCATGAAGCGATGTGTTTTATTAAGAAATCTTGTCCGCTGGACCACACACACATACACACACACACACACACACACACACACAGCAGAACAGAAATAGGCATTGGTTAGCCACCACAGGTGTGACAGCGCTGAGGTAAAAACTCGTTCCCAGGCTATTGTCATGCTGACAGAGCTGGCAAGAGCTGGGAGGTATGGATGTGGTGGTGGGGACGGGGGGAGGGGGGGTGGGGGATGGGGGGGGGTGGACCATGCCAACTGTGGCATTTAGCTAACTAGACCACCCAGAGTTTGGGGTTAAATTTACCTAGAAAAACAACCAACACTCGCATATAAAGAGAAAAAGAAAGAAAGAAAAACTGTTTAGCTGTGATTCCCCCATCAAAAGCGTGGGTGTTAGAAGATGGGACTTGCACACGTTAATTATCCAGGAAAAGACTGTCTGATCCTATGGATATGAGAGGGTGTCCTCCAACAAGACACAGCTGCTGCAGGTGACTCTGCCCTGGGGCTTTCAGGTGTGCTGACGCCTTGCTGCCTGCACAGTTAGCAGCGCACCACAACTATAACCTGAATACGGAACACAGACAGATTTGCCTCCTCCATCTAACGATATCGTGTCAACCCACAGTCTAGTAAGCTGACATGAACCCGTCTGAAAACATGGGACAGAGACACAAAATATAGCCCAGACAAATACACGTAGATACAAACAGAAGCAGGTCTACTGAAGCAGAAGATTCGTGTTCGCTGGCATAAGGGCGAGAATGGACAAGTTGTGGAGGAGAAACCATGACCTGGGACTGCTCATGGAATTCCTTAGAGACACACACTGACACACATTCAGGCATTCAAGCTGTAAAGCCACAGAAGCTAAGTTTCTCTCGCATTTGTCTGGAATTCTTAAAAGCTCAAAAGGACAGACAGACACACCTTTGCCAGAGGCACAGTGTTAGTGGTATACAATGAAGATGTAACTAATCACATGATTAGGGTGGTTTGATCCTTTCCTTATAAATTATTTAAAAGATAGTAATCCCAAGAGAACTATACACAAACTCTCCTGATTCACACGTTTGTTTGATTGTTTGTTCTCCATAATAGACAGTACCCAAGGGGAATGGCTGGGTGTGAGTGATGAGATATTGCATTTTAGTAAAATCCTTCATTATGAACGGCTGCATTTCTGTTTTTCAGCCCCCACTGGGTTCCATTCTAAAACATACATTTTAAGACGAATCTAGGAAATTACAGTATTTCCACAAAATCTTCTTGCATCGGTCTAGAAGATGCCAATGCTATAGGCTTGAGTTAAAAGGTATGGTGGTCAGTCATTTTTGCTAACTTAAAGCTCAAATCTAAACAGTATCGCTCTGCGGTCCTCCGCGGGCGGCGCATCACTCGTCGAAATGCATTGTCAAGTAAAAGCATAGTGCTACAGCTTTGTTGATACAAGTGCCACTTTGTTTATGTTATACAAGTATCAGATTGATTTTTCAACACGCACAGAATGGAAAGCTAGCAAAATCAGGAGATATTTGGTGAATTTGACAAAAAATATATTAGCTTACATTTAGCTTGCAATAGCTGACTTTACCTTTAATATAGCCTACAACATAATAGAAAGCAATGAATTAGCTTCAGACATCTGTGCTCAATAGGTATCAACAGCTTCTCTTTCATAATAATGTTAATAAGTTTATTTTAAAAAAAAAACAGTAAAAAAAAGTACAACACACACATTTGTTGTGTTGTTTGTGGGATCGTGATGCATCCTGTGGTGGGGAGAATAGGAACCATGCATTCAAAGACACAATGGGTTAATTTAATAAATGGACACATTGCTGTCAATGTCAAACGGAGGGTAAACGAGGCCACGGCTGTAATAAACAGAGCCGAGTAGACAACACAGACACGCCAGTGGTGACATCACACAGCAAACTTTTGTGGTCTCCGAATGAGAGCTGGCACTCAGCAGTAAGCAGAGACCAGGGTCAACTCGTCTAATCAACTCTAATCTAATTAGACCAAAAGCAGGCTGCGGTCTGACTTCATATAGGCTAACACGGGTCGGGGATGTGAACGCCACATGGAAAACACCGTTTAAATCAGCATCCCATGAGCCTATAAAGTTATACTATCTCAAGCCTTGGTGTGCAATGCCCAGAAGGTCATGGCTCCTTGTTGTACCTCCTCATGGGAAAAGCAGAGGAAGAAAGAGAAAAGTGAGAGAGTGTTGACAGAAGAGGAAAGAATAGGCTGAGGCCCTCCTGGAGGAGTGGAACGCCATAAGTATGTGTTTGCCAGTATGTGGGCAGAGCGAGGGTGTAATGAAGGGGTTGTGTGACAAAGGCCGAGGTCAGCCAGGCGACCAGGGGGCAAGGCTGCAGCAATAATGTGATGTCATCAAAGAAGGCCAGAGTGAGTCATCGACCTCAGACGCGGGAGGAGCACAGGAATTTTAATGATACTTTAACATGGGGAACCCATAAACAACATTCCTTCTTTCTGGAGAAATAAATCATCTACAAAAATCAAGAAAAAAAAAAAAGAGAAGGCATAGATAAAAGGCAATGTGGACACAGAACGTTTAGTGACGGGTACGGGAAATTGAACTTCACTCAGCAGCTAAATAAATTTTGTAGCCCGTTTTCTTAAACACATAATTGGGAAATAGAGAAGATACAGAGAATAGAAAGAAAGCCTATAAATACATAATGCATCATAGCACGCTGTCTTTACAGGAGATGAGACAATGGCATAATTACATGCCATGAGAGATTATGTCCGATTTCCTGTTAAGTAAGTGCTGGTAACATCGGCAGCTCTCTAGTCTCGCTGTTAATTAAAGCCAAGGGTATTAGTACATTTAACATTTCCATGCAGGCTCAAGGCTACAGTATGTCTAATGGACAATACCGTCAATGATGAGCACATTAAAAACCTTCATGACAAAAGGCACCCCTTAACAATAAAACTAGACCCTGCTCTAATGGCTTCTGGAGTCGAGGCCTTGCTGCTAGAACAATAATTGGAGACATCCAAAGACACCTCACTTCAGACTCTTCCTCCCTTGTGGCTCCAACCCCTGACCCTTGGCATTGCACGCAGCAGCACCTATGGAGTTTCTCTACTCAACCCCGCCCACACATATACCCCCAGAACGGTTTGTCCGGTATCTCTGCGAACAAAACACGGTGCCGCGAGTCAACAGGGGGTGGTGGTGGGGGGTGGGGGGGGGGGGGGGGGGGGGGGGGGGGGGGGGGGG